>JBBMFX010000035.1:2284189-2314770 GCA_037832545.1 Rhabdalestes septentrionalis | reverse complement strand
AAAAAATAACTTTAAATGAAAGAAAGAAACTGATGTGCTTTTCATTGAGTGAAATAAGTATTTGAACCCCTACCAACCATTAAGAGTTCTGGCTCCCACAGATTGGTTAGACAGTCCTACTCAGTTAGTCACCCTCTTTAAAGACACCTGTCTTAACTAGTAACCTGTATAAAAGACTCCTGTCCACAGAATCAATCAATCAAGCAGACTCCAAACCTGCTTGATCGTGTATATGGAGTGTACATGGCCGAATGTACATGTTGTACATTAATTCTGGTCAAATATACAGTGACTAGAAATGCATATTAAACTCTCAAATTCTGAGATATGCTTATTTGTGTTACCTTATTTAAAGGCATTTGCTGAGATGGCCTAATGTTTCTATTTAATTTACCTCCATCCAGAGACTACAGACTGACCATCAGATTTACTCTGGTCCATCGGCACTAATGTTGACTGATATTCATTTTCCATGTTATAGAAATTGAATTAAAGTTAAATGAATTAAATTTATCTTGTGTGTGTGTGTAGGTTTCTGAACAGCAGTTAAATGAGGCCATTTCCCAGGCAGTAGAAAACAGCAAACTAAAGAGAGACAAGAGTCACTGGAGTATGGAGGGTAAGAAGTGTGTACATAGCATCATGCTGCACTAATTCACACACACATACACACACACACACATGCACACAAACACTTTTCCCTTTTTTTCTGTTTAGTATTTCTACAGTTTTTGGCAGTGTGTGTGTATGTAAAAAGCACAGGTTACTATTCTGAAGTATTTCAGTGTGAGCTTCCATATGTACTGTAAGTGCAATAGTGTTTGTATATCAGCTTGTTTATGTGCTGTATTCCAGCAGCTTCACAGTTCTGTTTATTTCTGCCTATTTTACATTTTAAAATCTCCTCCCGCTACATGTATCATAGCAAAGTGTATCCATGGTCTTTTGTGAAGAAGTAGCACCAAAACATTACAGATCCACCACTGAACTTTATTGGGATGAGAGTTCTTTCTGGTATGGCCATCGTTCTTTTTACAGCAAAAGCACCTCGAGTGTTTGTCACTGAAACGGTCCCTGAGCATGGACCTCAGTTCCAGCAACAAATCTGTGCAGTTACATGTGTCTGATCTATTACCATTCTTCAGGTCTGAGGCGGCTGGACCCCTGTTCACATAGTAGACAGAAGTGTGAGCGATGTTTAGAACGGAGTCAAAGCCAGCTGACCTGCAGACGTGTCCAGAAGCCCATGATGAGGTCCTGCAGTGAGGGAGCCTATAGCCAGCGATCTGCACCAACAAGCTCCAATACTCTGCCCTGTCCTCACCAAGATCACATCACCAGGGTACACAGCATGGATGCCTCGATAACAGCCAACTGCGAAGTTCCGACCAATGGCAGACTGTCCCCAGCTTCATTCACAGACGACGACTACAACGTCCCCTACAACTCTCCAGCGAACTTCATAGGTCAGCCGTCATTAGACGTGACTGGGGGGAAGTCAAGCGCTTTTAAGGCCCGAGCACGGTCTCTTCCGCGGCGGTACTGCAGGAGGCAGGATATTACCAGCGAAGAGGCGTTAACTGACTCGAGCGGCTCCCGTCGAGTTTCCCCAGAGAAAGAGGAAGACCCTCTGTCTTCACAAAACTACTGCCAGGTAGGTAGGACGCTCACTCCGGGTTTTACACTGCAGTTTTTAACACCAGACATTAAAGTTTGCTTAAACTCTAATGTCTAACATGTAAAACACTGCTTTCTTTTTGCTCAGGCTAGTAAATGTGCTGGTCTTAAGGTTTCAAGATGAGTTTAGTTATGCAAAAGATTTTCAGAACAGTAAATGTATGAAATATCTAGATACGGTTCTCAGGGAGGTTGTTGCTTTTGTGTGATGCACTTCTGCAGTTGCTTAACACAATCAAACAAGAGGATGTGGCAAATCGACACAAGTGGTATTGCCCATAAAAGGTAGATGAGAGATATAAGGCGTGATTTGCTAGACTGCTACTGTTCACACCAGTGCTGAATGCACTGAATGCACAGCTGTAAAACTTGTAAATTGCATTTGTCTGTGTGTATGCCTACAGAAATCACAAAAACCAGTGATTGGATCCGCAAAACAAAGGGGGTTTAGTATGCTGTAGAATTTAGTCAATCCTTAATAGCAACAGGAGGTCTGTGGCAAAGTGGGACCCCTAAAATCTTGATCCAGTTAAATAATTGGCCATTTGGCTTCCATTAACTCTGTATGGCTTGTCATTTTTTAATAGTGCAGCTCATACATGGCCTCTGCATCCATGACCTCTTTAAACAGGTCCTGCACAATGTACATGGACTATCTATTGTTAATAATGAATATAATGAGATTATATTGGGAGAATATGTGGGAGACAATACAATATTGATTAAACAATGTTTCATTAATTGAATGTCATCACTGGGGTTTGGAGATTTTTCGACAGGAGTGCTATTTTGTTTGTGGCCATGTTGATTTTGATTTTGTCTTTGTACAGTGCAAAAGTCTTGAACCAGCACACATTTCATCATATTTTGCTGCCCCAGAACCAGACTTTTCATGTTTAATGTAGTCTTGAGGAACGGTTCTCCAGGCTTCCTGAAGGACTTTCAGAGCCTCTCATTTTCAGTCCAGTCCCTAAACCTGACCAGTTTCAGAGGAAAGTATATTTTGTTTATTAAGCCACAGAGTGACCTATGTATGAATAATCCACACAGAATTAACCACACCTAATCTAAGTCCTGTACCAGTGAACAAACAGGGGCAGATGATTACAGATGATCAGGCAGTGATCAGTATACGTGTGGTGCCGAATCTTGTTCGAGTCTGTTATAAGGGGCTTCAAAGCAAAATATAAAGAAATAAAGAATGGATCAAGACTTTTTGCACAGTATAATGTATATATGGAAAATGTATCTCTGTCCCAGTCATTCCACTGAATTCATCTTCCAACTAAGTGTTTTCTGCTTTCTTTGCTCTCTCCACATGCTCCTAGTTTTTCTGCAATATATACAAGGCTTTGAGAAAGATCTCAAGGCTTCTGTTTAAGAATGTACGTAGGATTTTCATTTTTTCTCTTCAGGCTGGTGAAACAATTGCAATGATTTTTGTGTGGCAAGTTGTTCACATACTTGCAAAGCCTACACACAGCAGCATCTTGACTTAAATTAGATTTTACACTCACGTTGTGTTAGTGTACATGCTTCGCATGGGGCATGCTTCTAGAGTGTTTTGTTGAGTTGTTGGTGCCTGTATCAGTGGTGCATGTTGCAATTATTGTCAATCTAGCTCTGTTTCTACACCTTTGTAAATGCTGTGCAAAAAGTGTCAAGATCACCCAACCATTTCCTGTTTGCGTTACAGGAAGTGGACGAGCGTTCAGAAGGAACTGAGGCACTCTCTGAACCCGCCAGTGCTGGTGCAGCTGAAAACATACACAGGGAGGGATCACACCGTAAAGGTATGGAGTAAATTTCAGTGTGTTATTAAGGTTTGTATGTTGTTGGTTGTTTCATAATTGTGTAATAATAATTCCATTAAAAGACTCTATTTGAGGTTAGATTGCAGTCAGTTATACATGCATTCAAGGTTGCTAATTTGTTAAGACATGCTGTATGATTTTTGTATCATGCTTCATGTTTCAGATTCAGACACTTTCAACCACGTTTGCAGCCCAAACAAAAGAGCTGGCCTGAGACGTCAGGGCCGTGTGGAATTAAGCCCCGATCAGCAAACTGACCCTTGGGTGAAACTAGCAGACAGTCCGGAGAAGCACAAACACCACTGTAAAACCATGAGTGACCACAATGGGAATAATGAGATAAATGGCACAGCATCTGAAACCACAGATACTGTCTCATACTCAAAACCGGAGGAAACCCCTGATGCTAAAAAGGGTCCCCCGGTGGCTCCAAAGCCTGTGTGGGTTCGCCAAAGCCTCAGAAGCATTAAGTCTGGGAAATCACCCGCGGAGGCTTTTAAACACCCAGACAGCAGGAGCCAGGACACTGGGAGGACGTTCGGCGTCAATCTGAGAGCCACTTCGTCAGCAGCAAATCTGTCCATCAAACAAAAGATCAGCTCATTTGAGACCTTCTCTAATGCTGATGGAGCAGAGAAGACGAGCAGAAGACTAGCTCCCTCCACGTCCCTTCCACTGGCAGAAAGAAGTCAGGCTAGGTTTGAGAGGTCACAGCCTGTCGACACCAACAGTGTGGGGAAAAGCAGAACCACAGTTATCAGCACACGTGACAAACCTTCTTGCCCGGACACTCCTGAACCACCTTCCACCACCACTTCAGAACCTGAACAAGTGACATTCGAAAAATCAGGGACATGTGAAGAGCCTACTGAATCAGAACCCAAACAAGTGATGTTTGAAAAATCAGGGACATGTGAAAAGCCTACTGAATCAGAACCTGAACAAGTGATGTTTGAAAAACCAGATACATTTGAAAAGCCTGTTGAATCTACAAACCTTCCAGAGGAGGCTGTTGAGGAAGAGGAGAACACGAGTCTCCCTCAGGACGATCTTCCTTCCACTGGACACTTTCCCAGAAGATCCAGCAGCTCTAAAGATGCTCCTTCAGACAAGTCCTCTTCATCAGAAGGCCTAGGCAGTCACCCTGCAAGCTTGAGAACCAGGAGTCTACCCTTGAGCACCTCCTCTGATGCCCACAGCCAAAGTGGTCTGGAAGGGGACTTCCTTGAAATAATCTTGTCCTTCAGTAACCAGGTGTCCCATGCCTTGATGCGGTCAATGCAATCCCTTCCTCAGTCTCCATGTGTAAAGCTAGGCAACCCCTGGAGTGCCTCACAGGGATCCTCCCATTCTAACCCAGCAGAGGAAGATGTTTCTACACAAGACAGCAGTGAAAAAGGCTTCTCCGTGAGGTATGCCTTACTTTTAAGTATTGCCAGAAGGGCCCATGTGGAATATATATGTTTGTGAGATAAGTGTAAGGAACAACAGTGTTCTGTATGGTGCCTTGGAGGTTTGAATAAATGTTCAATCAGCACTTTCATCTTGTGTGCAGGAGGCATAAAATTCTTTGATGTGAAACTAGAAGAGGAAATGAGGCTTGGTCGAGTGATACAGGCAGACTTATCTTAAGTTCCTGTTCCGCACATAGATAGTTACATGCAACTGCACCAACTGCACTATTGCTACATTAAAGTTTTAGCTTGCAGTGAATTATAGAAATAAAAACTTTTTTTTAAAAGTAAGCAAAATGTGTAAGCAAAAATATCTTAAATTGTGCAACGGAAATGTAAAATAAACAACAAGAGTTTCGGTTTTATATAGTAAAGGTTTTCATTTGCACAGAGCAGTGGCCAGGACCAGCCCATAGCTAAAGTTTGGTTTATGGTTTGGCCAACAGCCTGGCCGAGCTGAGAGAGCGCACAATTGAGAGAGGAGAAGATTGTGAGCGGGATGACGGTGGACCTGAGCGACCCCTCACCACACCCTCCGCAGTGTGTGCCCAGTCTGTGATCTCAGCGCTTCCACCCCAAGAGATCCAGAGGATGATCCAGGAGGTTAAAGACCTTGATGAGGACACCCTAAGGGTGAGGCTGATTTTGAGATGATGGGAGTTACACACTATAAACTGTATAGTTTTATTTATTTGACTGTAATTATATTGTTGTACCATGCATGCAGATGGGCCTGTTGTGCACAGTAGTAATACCTCTTCTGTATTGTTTGTGATTGCTGAAACTAGGGTTGTTCCAACATTATGTATGACAGTAGCCAATGTCTGGTGTTGATTATCTCTCCATCCAACTCTCAGGCACATGCCCTGTAGCCAACACTTCACAGTTTTATATGATTTGCATGGCATTATGTAAAAGCTACGCTGTAGGATTATTATTCTGAATAATGATTCAGTATCTGACATTCACAAACTACTAGCAAATATTTGAAACTGAGGGGCCCGTTGAGATTTTGGACAGTACCAGCAAACTGGCCCCATGTTAAAGCCTCTATCACCGGACCTGTAAAAGCTGCAAAGACTGACAGGCTTTAGGGGCTGCTGAAAAGGGCAGGTGGACCGTTAGTTGGCAAACCAGAGCACATGGCACAGCTTGCATAACATCGAATTCGTAAAGGAGACAAGCTCTATCAGGCTTCTCTTTGCAGATCTTGGCATGTTGTTCCTCTGCCCTCACTTCCACTGTGAGGTAATCAAAAATGCAGGCTTCATATTCTGCCAGATCCCCCAGAGGAGCACTTGGCTCACCACTTTGCTGAACAGCTGTAGGTCTGTCTTTTGTCGATACTATATGTCAGGACCTCCTTCAAAAGCCATTACCTGTGCAGCATTCATATGATGCATGACCTCCTACAGGTTAATGTACCAGGACTGAGTGGGAGAGGCAGATCTCCACTTGTATAGCATGAAGAAAAAGCTGAGTAGAGCTAAAAAAAAAGAAAAAACAGTATGGCCGTTAATGGCACATGTGATGCATTTGTGAAATATGTCAAATTTGCAAGCAGGAGGGAAGTACAAGAAGCTGATAAGAGCCTGCAAAGTGGCCAGCTGTATCTACGGTTAGCCATTGGAGCAGTAAACGAGTTAGCAAAGCAGATCCAGCCTCACAGACATAGTCCCATCTGGAAGTCATCACGGAGGCAGCTGTTATTTTCACAGCAGTAAACCTGTGATGTCTTCATCAATGCTCATCATCCTCCAGCACATTTATAACCAGCACCGTTTCAAATGTGTTCCAACACTGGCACTACATTTCTGATAGAGCAGCTAGCCATCTTAGCTTTTCAAATGAGCCATGTGCTTAATTAGCTCAGATGTAGCAAAAAGCCTTTCCTGTTGATGGATTTGCCATTTACTCACTTCCATCAGCAACTGGAAGACATCCACGTAGTGATCCTGCACAAGGAGGAGGGAGCTGGCTTGGGTTTCAGCATTGCTGGTGGGATCGATCTGGAGAACAAAGCGACGACAGTGAGTACAACCTCCACATCAATGTTAGCATGGAGACCCCACCACAGGATTCATTTTAGCCCACCTAATGATAATTGACAGCTAGCTTCAGGTCTTTGTAAAACAAACCATACTGAATGCAAGACGTTATCAATTGTACTTTGGTTTCTGGATTGGATTAATTTCAGAAAGGCCATTTCTTGGAATTACAGAAAAAACCCCTAAAAATAGACCCTACAGTTAGACCATAATTTTATGCAATAAATACACAATACTGCATGTTAACTGTAAAGTGAATGGAATGTAAATATATAATAAATAGACAGGATGTGAACATTCTGCACAAGAGGCAGTTACCATAATTGAACCACACAAATTGTGTATAAATGATAGCTTATCAAATCAAATAACAGGACAAAAGGGTGTCTGTTGTGGTAGTAAACAGAAAGTGCAATTGTGCTTTGCAGCTGTACATCTTACTCCTCATTGGTTCCTCCCAGGTTCACAGGGTTTTCCCCCAAGGCCTTGCTGCTCAGGAGGGCACCATTGAGAAAGGAGATGAGGTGCTGTCTATCAATGGGCAGACACTGAAGAACGTGAAGCACAGTGATGCCACGGCAGCACTTCGTCAGGCACGAGACCTGAAGCAGGCAGTGGTGGTGGTGTGTAAAGGTAAAGAGGGAGGTGAGGCCAGAGGCAACAGCACCAACGACTCCAGCTACAGCAGTGGATTGGAGCAAAGCCTCACAGGTACATTAAAGCTTTTCTTTCACACCATTAACTGCTGTGCAGAAAGTGATATCTTTTTTATTGGCTGGTCTTCTGATGATAAATTGTCCAAAGGAATGGACTGAGAAACACTATTTCTTCGCTGTGCAGAAAAGCAAGGAAAATTCCCATTAGCACTTGAAGAAAGAAGCAAGACCAGCTTACTGATCTGAACTGCACTCTGAATAAGCTTGCAAAAAAAAATCCAACAATAAAGGCAGGCACTGTGTATCTTTTATACAGTGATAATTTGCTCACAGAAAGCTCCATTTGAACCAAGGCCAGCATACACATGCTCTGATCCATAATCATAATCTTTTTTACTCAGCACCATGTTTTTTAACCTCTAACAGTGTAGTTACTGTATCTTGTTCTTTCCTCTCATTTTCCTCTGGAGAGACTTTCCTCCAATCCTCCAGTTACATCTTGATTAGATTACTGCAGTAGCATGCTCTTTTTCCTCCCTGCCAAAACAATAAAGAGATATCAATATGTCCAGAATTCAGAAGCCCACTTTCTCACCCAGTCTAGGACTATGGATTACAACACCCTGTCCTTAAAGACCTCCTTTGGCGTTCTCTTTTGGCCCCTTCCTACTTTCCTTCTACTGACATTATGAACTTCTCTGAGCAGGAGTACAGCACACAGTGTTTCTCTGCATTTAACCCATTTACCAAGTGAAGGACCAATGCCCTAACCAGCCTAACTTATTAGCTTACAACCGTGTTCTGTTCTTCCTTGTCGTGTGATTGTTGCATTTCATCATCATGGCATTGTTTTTTTTTGCCTCTCCCTTGCATTTCTGACCTTTGTAAAGTGACTTTGATTTTTGTATGAACACACTATATAAAATGAATGGAAAATGATTATGACTGGGAGCAGTTTTAATTTAAAATATCAACGAAGAGGGAGTATTTTAATGTATTATTGATTAAATGTTTGATTCAGTCGAGTTTAAATGATTGACTATTGGCTTTTTCTGCCTCTGCAGAGGAGGGATCTGATGTTCTGACCCTGGAGTTGGAGAAGAACGCTGGTGGGGTGGGATTTAGCCTGGAAGGAGGAAAAGGTTCCATTCATGGAGACAAACCCCTGGTCATCAGCAGAATCTTCACAGGTAAGACTAAGGCTTGCCTACATAATAGCCATTCAGCGACCATAGACTTCAAGCCTATGTATCATAAAAGCATCCCATTAATAAATGATCTACTGAGGCCCAGTAAATACTCACAGGCCACTTTACTGGAAACCCCCACCTTGCTGGTGTTCAGCTAGAGGCTGTATGTGTTCGTGCACAGTGAGTAATAGTCATCCCAGGGGTTAGCAATTTAATCTGCAAAAGGCGGGTTTTCATTCCAGTCAAGCTGAAGCCCATTTGGTTCCACTTATTTAATCAGTCAGTCTTCAAACAGTTAACTAGTTATGTGTAGCATGCCCCTGATTGGTTGGAATTATATTGGCCCTTCCTGAATAAGACTGGTCCTCTTTGTTCAATGGTGAGTTTCTGACCACAGAGCCACTATTGGCTGAATATCTTTGGGTGGTGGACCATTCTAAACCTGGCAGTCACATTGACGAGGTTGGTGTTTCTAATAAAGTGGCCAGTTGGTCATGCGATAATCTACTGATGATTTCACAGAGCATCATATCAGAGGAAAACCCCTCTCTTTCACATTTACACATTTAGAACAAGCATCACTGAAGCTTTATTAGAACTGTTGTATGTTAGACTTGAAGACTGCTTTTGTGTGTGTTGGCAGGCAGCACGGCGGAGCAGAAAGGCCTGGAGGTTGGTGATGAGTTGCTGCAGGTCCAGGGGTCAGTCCTGCGAGACCTCACACGGTTTGAGGCCTGGACCCTCATCAAAGGCCTTCCTGAGGGACTATTCACGGCCAACGTCAGAAGAAAGAAAGTCGAACAAAGTTAAAGCCATATATTGTAGTAACACTCAACATCATAAACAAAAAGGACACAGTTTAGCACACAAGTCTGCATCATAGTTATAAGATGAATAGCAGATAATAATAATAATAATAATAATAATAATAATAATAATAATAATAATAATAATAATTTTACAGAAGTGTTTTAATTGTTAAAAAAGCAAACAAAATATACAGTATTAAGGACAGATTAGACTAAAACTAGGCTTAATCTGCTATCCTACTTTTTTTTCTCTTTTCTTTACCATAATGTAACTGGATGCTACCTAAGGTTAGTGGAGGAGAAGAAATGTGCTTTGTGCTCGTCATTTATCACATCTCATCTTGTGAGGACTGGGTTTAATACCAGATTATTTCATTTCAGGATATTCCAGGAGGCAGTAAGCCAGATAACTTAAACCAGAAGTCAAGTTTGTTCAATAGAATAAGAGACAAGGCACATTCTATTGGACAGTCTTTTCCTTTTTGACACATTTTGACACCTATTAACAAACCCACAGTGAGAGAATCCATAAAATAATGGACATGAATAAACCAAAACTGGGTGAATGGAAGGTGTTCATAGTATTATATGGAAATTGTGGACACATTTGCAGCTTATCATTTTCTCAGTGAAATTTGAGGACACATTTGTCCACCAAAAAAGCTTCACACATCTTTACTACTATTTTTATTATTTAAATCATTCAGAACAGGGCTGGTATCTACTTTTATACATGGTCAGAAAGACAGCACTATTCAGGCTCACTAGGTTGGTGCATTTGTCCCAAATGTCAGTGCTATTATTGTTATTACAGTGCTGTATATTGTAAATCAGTTGCACCGATTTTTTCCAGGAAAGTGAATTTAGTTTACATTAAAAATCTGTTCAAGCAACACATTTGGATGTTAATGACATTGTTGTACGTTTAAGGGTGCATTTACATTGCATACGGTAATTGTACCTTGTTTCTAACTGACTGAATTACTTCCGTAGAACCAAATCCACTAAATATATTATCAGTAGGGCTGGTCTGAATAGGATTTCAAAACCCTAAAAAGAAATTGAATGTATAGCTGAACGTTTTTAGCAGTGTTTTTGTTGCTGCAGTTATACATGTATCCGAAGCTCAGATGCCTCTGTGCCATATGTTACTGTACAAGCCGCAATTGTAGCCTCCTTTTTGAATGCATGCTTTTTGAGGCTACATTTAGGGGATGTAACAAATCCTGAAAATCAGGAGGTCTGGCCTGAATCGCATTTCAACGACTTACGACGGTAAATATTTATAGGTTAAAAAAAACAACTCAAAAAGTAGTTAAATTGGATGTATAGGCTATCTGGATTTTTTTGCAGTGTTTTTGTTGCTGCAGTTATCCAGCAGATGGAAGCCATGTGTTTATGGTCAGCTGAAGCTCAGCTGCCTCTGTGCCATATGTTACCTTATAAGCCACGATTGTAGCCTCCTTTTCTAATGCATGCTTTTTAAGGCTACATTTAGCAGGTGTAACAAATAATCAGTGTTTTATTCTTTACAATCAAGGTTTTAGTTTGTTGCTTTCATTGGGCTTAGTTTGCTTTTCTTTTATCTTGGAAAGAAGTTACAGGTTAGGTAGCAAATTTTGATGGCTTGAAAATAGCTTTGGTGGCTTCTGAAATAGCTTTCTTTTATTTGCATTGTTCAAGCCAGCCCTAAATACTATATCTTAATATCCATGTATTCTACTCATGTATACACTTCTGATTGGCTGTCTAAATGACCTGACATGTTATTAACATCCATGCTTCTTGACTAGTCTGTAATTCACTGGTGAGGAAATACACCCACTTTCAGTGCCTCGTTGTCTTCTGGTTTAAACCACATCCATTTAATTTAAAAGAAGGTATTAAGACAAGGAATTTTCAGGAAGTTCAGCCCTAATTCAGGAGTAGGACACATAAACAGTGTGTCAGAATGAAGCTCCTCAGTTTTGGGCTTATAAATATACTGCCTTTGTACTGTTGTACAAACAGGGTCAGGGATTCATGGGAACTTGATTGCACTCAGGTTTGCCTGTTTTGATATGGAGATTTGCACAAAAGCTGTACATAGAAGATACAGAAATATTTGTAAGGTACCTAGAGTATTTAACCAGATCCATAATTAAGCAGATAATTTGGTGTAAAGTGAGTTCAAATGTGCACACGAGAATAGTGAAGCAGTTCAGGGTCTTTTTTTGTTTTCTAGAAATTGTTTTTGATAGGCTTTTGAACTCGAGATGCAATAATTTCAGATCAAATAGGCAGAAGACCTTACATTTATAACAATTTTCTTTTTGAAGTTCTGGAACACCAAAATACATTCATGATCCAACAACTGGATGCTGTTTATTCATTTTTTTTTTTTTTTGTACAGAGTATGTTCCTAATATATGAGGAGATCAGATTGAATGAAAAATGTAATTGCATCTTTTTCTGCTCAAACCCCAATAAAAGCATTGACCATGAAAATCAGATACACCTGTTGCTTAAAAAAATTATACAGAAACTTATTGCCTGAGACAGACGGGTGAAGAAACATCAAAAGTCACCGAGTTCATCATCTTTTATTTAATGCTGGTGGAGTTACTATGGTCATAAAGAGAAAGTGTATCTTTATTAGGCAAACAGTACATGGAGGGAATTTCTCCAGCAGCAGCTTAATCCAGAAAAACATCACTACAACAAACATTCAGAAACAAAATGTAATAAACAAGGAGTTATATGGTCGGAACATGCACTCTGCAACAATGAATTTGACAACAATAATAATAAAAAAGTTCCAAGCACATACTGTTTCACCAAGGGGCGTGTAATTATGGTACTTGAATTCATAAGGCATCACATCATATCATCATTTGCTGACACACCAGTATAATGTAAATTGATCATGAAAGTTCTGTTTGCCAGATGTGCAACAGTAGTGCCCTCTAGCTACTTGCTCTACACTGCCCTCTGCTGGATGGTTCATGTCTTTTTTTTAAGATGACATGGAGTAAGATTTTGATAATAGTATTTTTACATATTAATTTTCTAAAATAAACCTCAGATAATTGAGTGAATTTCATTCGTTCAAGTGAATCAGCTATCAGCTTGTTTATGGACTGCCACATCCGCTGAAGATCAACCTGAATGTTCTTTAGTTTGAGATGTTTGTGTGCATGTTGGATCATGTTCTGTTGATGTAATGGTCTGATCCAGCTATCTGCTTGCTGTAGCGCCCCCTATTGATCAAAGCCCACAAAAGTTGGCATGCAGATTTAGAGCTCCAACCTGTCGTAGTGTGTCAAAGTAAAGTAATGAGCATAAGAGCCGTTTTAGGGGCTTGGGCACATTTGCAATGACAAAAATTGGCACCACTGTTGAAATCTGGCCTCTTGTGAGAGGTTTGGAACCTTTTTTTGTACAGTTACAATAGATTTGCAGTACCTTCTGTGCTTGGAACCTATGGCCAGTTCTTTTCATTTAGAGTATTGTCATTTGACATTTAAGCAAAGTTAAGTTAACTTATCAATAGTAACAAAGATTAAAAACAATCACTGCATAATATGAACATGCATTCAAAGGCAGTCATTTAATTGAGCACTAAAAACAGACAGTCATGCTCTTCGATGCAACAACAGTAAAGACACGAGGAGTGCTGCAGTGAATTTACTGGATTCGGATGTTTTGTTCATTTATACACAAATAAAATACGCTAAATATACATGCTCAGTCATTTATATTCATGTGCAAATGAACACATCCGATTCTAATAAATCCTGTGCATTAAGGTCCCTTTGTTACTTTGCAAAAAGATTCAAGCTTTCCGTCATCGGTGTGTAAAAATCACAGTGACGTTACAAAGCTACACCAAAGGTCCATTCCATAGATTTTTCAAAATGTTTGCATAATTTAAGTGTTTAAGATGTAAACAGAGAAGCTCAGAGCAGGATTGGTGTGAAACTCAGAGTAAGAACTGTTCACACTGATGGTGAATGGAACAGGTGTCGGCATCTAAAAGCTCCTTAATTAAGTTATTCCATGAAATCTTTATGGTTTCACTGTCGGATGCCTGAGACACTGTTTCTGAGAACCTTTTGGGCCTAAAAGTAAACCCATTTGAACAATGGACACATGCAGGGTGTCTGTCACAAATCAGTCCCAGAGGAAAACTGATTGAGTTCAGATTAACTATTTTACCATCATCAACATCCATTTAAATAAATGGAGCTTCACTGGGGTGTTAAGTAAAACAGATGTATTTATGATGGAGTCTTCTGGTTCTATTCACCAACACTGTAAAGAGTACCTACAATGAACCGTTTCACACTAAATTTTCCTCTGAATCCACTGAATCCAGAGTTTGAGAAAAGGGTGGAATTCTCCTTTGACGTTCTAGAAAAGTATATATATATATATGGGCAATGTGTTCTCATCAGGCTGTGGAAATGTCTTTATCTTACTTAAAATGTGCCAGTGTTGCTAAGAAACAGGCAGTGTATCCTAGTGGCAAGTTCCAACTATTCAAGTTTAATACAGAATTTTTCCTTCCCTTTATGTCCACAGTGCAAAAATGGACAGAGACGCAAACAATATGTGTTCTATTGCAATAGATTCATGTCTCTCATAGAAACTATGTCTATGGCACAACGGCTACAGAGAGACATGGCGAAAGTGGGTTGGTCCCTATTGATTTGCAATTTTTTGGGAATCAAATCAACACATTAATTAAAAACATATAATTGAAAAAGATCAAATAGCTAATGACAATGAAAATTAAAAATATAGATACAGCAGCAGGCAAACAGTGAAAATCAAAGCTGTGTGGAGCTGGATCATGGTTTCTACATGGGACAGCAATCTGGGATCACTGTTCATTCAAGTATCAAGAAAACGTTCTCCACTACAGCTCGAAGACCTCGAAGAATACACAACCAGGAAAATGCAGCAGAAAAGAAAGCCCCTATGAGAGCTTTTGAAATGACAAAAAAAAAATGCAATACTTTGCCACGAATGGCTCATTTTTTTCTGTTGGGAATGTTAGCAAACTGTGTATAGCAATTTGTAACATATACTGTAACTATTCCAACGAGTTTATATTTGTAAACCGGTTTTAATCAGCAGCTTTTTCAGGTTTGGTTTTGGGGCTAGCGTTTCCGGTTCAGTCTTTTTTCTTATTGATGTTTCACTAAGTGGAACAACATTTTCTCCCCAAAAAACATTTTTTTTTTTTTGCAAAAAGCAATTTCATTATTTGAACTGTGAACAATCTGTGAGGACTCATTAACCGATTGGTCACTTTTTGACCAAATGTAAATGACTGAAATCAACTGAAATCAATGGGCAAACATCTTCTGTTCGCTTAAGGAGAAATAAATCAATACAGTGTAGTACCGCAATGTTTTTGGCATTATTTTATATTGTATATTATAAAGTTGTCAGATTTTACTATTATAGGGTTTTTGTAAATATTGAATATACTTTTGGGACATACGTTGAATCCTCTATGTAATGCGGTGTCAGTTTGAATATCATATGGCACAAATACCATAGGGTTGCCTCAGTTGATAAGCATTAACTCTTTGTTTAAGCAGTTGCTAATGAACATATCTAGAAACCACAGCTCGATGTCCAACCCTAACATTAATATTGCAATATATAATCACATGAGCATTTACTAGATTAGAACTTATTAATCTGACATGAACACATTATCACTGTCTTTTGATTGACTTTCTCTTGAGGGTTTCCACATTGATGTTTTATTAACATGAACATGATGTGTTTATTGAAATTAAAACGGAAAGAAGCCCATTTTTATTGGGCCAAGGCTAAAAACAGAGATACATAAAAAAGTGAGGTATGGAATGGTTGAGGTCTGATGCACACCAGACAATTAGGGAGCATCACTGTGCAACAGCTGCTGTTTCTCCCTAGAACACGGTTACAGTACTTTAAACACTATAATTGCATCCACCTGTGCAAGAGCACCTTTGGGGCTGATGGAAACGACCTGACCTGGAGTGTCATGTTGAGGGGCAAAGGCCTTTCACACTTTATCTAAGTGGCTTTACCTACACAAGAGTGTCTAAATGCCTTAAAGAGCAGAATTACTTCCTAGCAGTTTAAAAGTCATTCCTGGTCATTTTGAAGGCCTCTTGGTCCTCATATATGAGGTTTTACCCTCGGATGAGTAAAATCTTTTATATGAGGGGTAATATGCCTTCAGAACTTCTGCAATTTTTGCTGGAAAACTACAAATGTAACTTAATTAATTGGTGAAACCAAGCCAAATAAATGAACTACATAAGCAGTGAAAAAATGCAGAATTACAGGGGGCCCTCGAGTTATGACACAGATTCATTTCTTCAACAGTGATGTAACCCGAATTTTGGTGTAAGTTGAAACACACCCTAGCCTAAGTCCCTTACCGATACTAACACAGCTGTAAAATCATAAAAACCCAACTAAAGTACAGAAAACTACAAGGAAAACTCACTGACTCCTACGCAGCAATACTATATTCTTCCACAAATCTAGTTCACCCACATAGTACATAAGTATGAGGCTAACGGTGTAAGTCGAGGGGGAGTGAGACCGGGAGTGAACATTGTAAACTCAAAACGCAGTGTGTGGAGACTGTTGTAACTTGAGGACACCCTGCACTGTTGTTTCTGCTCATTTTAAAGGATTTTATAAAGGATTTTGGCAAAAATGCATATTAGCAAATTTAGTCCATAGCAATAAAAAAGGATTGCTGTCATTTATTCTATTAATCTACAAATGCAACACCATTGCTGCGTTCGAAATCGCATACTTCCCTGCTATATAGTATGCGAAACCCAGTATGCGAGGCGAGTAGTATGTCCGAATTCATAGTATGCGAAAAACAGCAGACGAGAAGTATGCGGATGACCTGCTGCTTCCGGCCAAATTCTGTAGTCGGCATCCGATGGACGCTCCACTATCCCATAATGCAGCAGGAGAGGCAGCGTCATATTCAATAAATGGCGGAAAATGGAGACGTGATTCTTTTCAAGTGTATGTACCGTAAGAAAAACGTTCCTTATGGATAAATTACACTTTTGAGAAAATGCCCTCTGGAAAATGTAATGCCATTACATTAAATTTAAAATCGCTTTTGTGACGAAACATGACACGTAACATCACCAACAGCGCGGATGCAGTAAGTCCGAATTCCACTCATACTGCCCTCATACATACTATATGGTACTGATTTAACGGTAGAGCAGTACATACAAATTCAAATGTAGTACCTACACACGTAGTATGCGATTTTGGACACAGCACATGACTTAACTGGTAATACTGAGCCAAATATATGACACGTCCCTCTCAGACCCAAACTAGTCTTACTGCTATGCCCATCAGAAGCCTGTGGAGAAGTTCTGTCTTGCTTAAAATTTCACCTACAATTGACCATTTGTGAACTCCTACCTTCTTTGATTACTGTTGCTATCTCAGTCAAACATTCAGCTCAGGCCTCCGTACAGCATCTGTAACACTCGAGATAAAGGACTGGAGTAGTGGAAACAGTGAGCACAAGTAGAACATATTGTATTCAAAACCAAACTGGATTCATGAGATGTTCAGTTCGAACAAGACCTTAAACCCAGTGGAACCTAAAGAACAACCAGGGAACGGAAATCATCATTTAAAAACTACGGAGCATCACTTTAAGAGGATATTCTAGAGGAAAGTGCCGTAAGTGCTATTTGAGTGATTTGACAGCTTTGGTGAGGTTACTGTAAAAGTCCGTCATGCTGGCGGGGAAGAAGGAGTCCACCACCGAACGAGGCAGCAATCCTCCAAGATCAGTCTGGAAGAAGCTGATCAGCCGGGTTTTACCTGCCTCCCTGCAAAACAACAGAAAACACACAAAGATCAAATCAGAGAGCCAGTGTTATTAATAATACACTTAATAATTCAAGTATCCAGAAGACTGACACCCAGAACCCTGCAGGCAGCTGAGCAATCGGCTGATTACAGTCAAAATAAGAAATATATAAATAATAATTATATAAATAGTTATAAATAATGATTACCTTGAGTTAATTTTTAATAACCTAGAAATCTTAAATAAAGATTTACTGCAAAATATATAAAAGTACTACATCCATATAAACAGGGATGTTTCTTATCTAGAAGAAGTGAAATGTCCTTTAGGTACATTCGATAGTTTTTTTAAGTGGGTGAAATAGTTCGACTGTGCAATCATGACAGCCTTAAACAAAACTTTTTTATTTATATGAATAAAGTGGAAAAAAGTTAATTTTACTATCATACAAATGACAAAGTTTAATAATACAGAGCAAGAACAGCTGATCACAGTTATGGGGGGATATTTATACACACCACCATTCAAACAGTTTCTTTCTTGAACTGCAGATTTTTATTCTTGTTAAGCTGGAAAGTTGTTAAATGAACAACCATAAATGAGAATAAAAGTTTCCTCTATGAGATGACAGAATCTGTAACAGTGCATGTCTGATCTCCTATTAACTGGTTGTGTCCAGTCACATTCCAGACTGTCCTTTGACTTGAAATACACTCTTGAACAGTTTCATCATTAAAAGATATCTTACAGTAGTCTCGTAATCCACAATATATTTCAATTTCTTTAAATGGTTTTTCGTAGGTCAGCAGTGATTAAAAAATTACATTGTCTGGTTAATAAACTCAGTGGGTGAGTATACTGTAAATATATATTTTTAGCCCAGATAATTGAGTGTACTTTTAGTAAATATTAAGCAAGTAACATGCAAATGTAGAAAATATAAGTGTGTGATAAAAACTTTTGACAGGCCTTTAGCAGCATCTAAAAGTGTCTGTATCTCAGATACACACAATGAACATTTTTCATACTTTTCATATAAGATGTGCATTTTGCATGAGGGTGTTTGAACATGGCATGACTGCTGGTGTGTTTATGAGAGGTTATCTTCTACTGCCAATCATTTAGACAAAACACTTATACTATAATAATAATATAACTGCATTACTGTTTTTATCTTAGTTCTTTAAAAAAAATTAAAACATCAAATATCATTATAAAATGAGCTTAATCAATGGAGAAAGTTGGTAAAACCCAGACTACCTAAAGCAAGAACCAGAACATGAGGGCCACAATGGCAATCAGGCACCAGTATTTGTAAAGTGCGTTTCAAATGTAGCCTCGCAGCTCTTTGCTGCCACCTGCTGTCTGACATTGGAACTTTAGTGTGCCGTTACAATAGGCATAACTGCATTTTTATTCCTGGAATTCTGCTTCCCTGGTATCTTACCCCGGAACTGGCACACAAAAGCAGCCACATGGATGATTGAACCCGCGCACATAGCCAGGCTGAGGAGGGCAGGCTGGATGGTTCACATTAGTGGCTGCAAAAGGACATAGGAAGAGATTATAGCTGGTTACTTATAGTGAGGTAATCTGTTTGTCTCTCTATCTACTCCAGTATTTCTCAATGTGGAGCCAGGATAGGGACTGAAAGTTAGTGGTCTGTGGACATAGTTTGATATATTTACACTAAAATTATTCCATTAATCTAAACCCAGGGCAGAATGATATAGACAAAAAAATAATGTAATTGTATCGGTGTGTACTGCAATTAGGATATAATAATAGAGAACAAATAAGTGAAAAATGAAAAGAAAATTAGGGATTCATCAGGTATTTTAGGATTTTTTCAGAGAACTAAGGCCTTGAGGTTTCTGTAAATATCAGTATGATGAGTAGTAATAAATAATAACAACAATAATAATAATTAGTTGTTATGTAATAATTAGGGATAGTTGTTATGGTGATTTTTTGGAGAAATAAAATCTAAATTGTATCCTGGGTTTCGTGTATATATAATAAAGGAGGAGCATCGCTGTAATAGTTCTGATTAACAAATGTGTGTTCCTTCCTCTACTGATTCTCTCTAGCATCGATCGTTTGAAAACACAGTTGTGTTCGAATATATAATCAATCTAGAAACACTGACAGGAGAATCAGATTTCAGTGCTGACCAGTCAAGAACTGATACCAGTTTAGTTCCAGTTCAACAGTCATATCACCATAAAAGCCCAGACGATTAAGAAAAGGTGAAGGACATGTACTGGTGTCCAAATTTGGAAGTGCTGGAGAAAAGGTGCTTCTTCACCGCACAAAGAGTGGAGGACTAATTACTGTCACTGAGATTATTTCAATACTGACCAGTAAGGAACTGCCAGTAGTGAGCGGGTACTGAAACCTGAACGATTGTGTATTAGGTGTATGGTGCCTCTGGTGTTCTAGTGGTTAGGAACTCACCCCTGGGTCAGAGTCAGAGGCTATGAGTTCAAAACCCAGGACTGCTAGTGGCACCACTGAGGTACCCTTTAGCAAGTTACCATAACCATGCTGTGGTGTGTTCATGCGTGAGTATAAGGGGCCGCTTTACTGTACTTTACTTTATTCAAAAGAACTCAGGAGGTGTGTTTCATTTGAAAAGTGAGGAACACAAACCATTTGATGTAATTGTGCCGTCCTCATACTGCTTGACCAAAATAACGTCCACGAAGTCTCGAGGTGATATGATGCCCATGGCAGCAGACGGGGTGACGGTTCTGCACACTGTCACGTCCTGAGGGAAGAAAGGACACAACTGTTACACACCAACCGAGACACCTGGGGTCCGAAAACATGAAGTGAAACCTGAGAGTGAGACACCACTGATTTCAAAAACACACTGAGAACAGGCAGGAAAACCACTGCTGTAGCGAATTCACACTTATGGGGAGAGAACTGTGGACTGTTTTAAACTGTATTCATGTTAATGTCAACTGTTTTAATGCTTTACGTTTTAATATCTATAGTTATATGAGCTATAAAATTCTGATATATGAATATCAGATTCTATAAGTTTATATATATATATATATATATGTATATATATATATATACACACACACAAAGCTATACGCACACACAATTGATGAATAGATTCTGTTTATTCAATGATATACTAAAAACCTGTGTAGTATTGGATAGTGGTGTTAAGTTAAAACATTAATATGACAATAAATACAGTTAACATTATTACAGTAAAGAGTGGTTTTATGTGTGGCAAAGTGTTCTCCTAACCATTTCCTGACCTTTTTCCTCATGCAAGTCCAACATTCATTTTAGCTACAATCAAATATCTGGTTATAATTCCACAAAGTGACTGGAGGCAATGAGCAGAAATCTCAATCCAAACCTGTGTTCTTTCTAGCCAGCTAACAAAATACCAGTCTTGATACTTTTCACTGCTTTCTTGTTCATTTTTACAGTGAAGGTGAATGGAACCAGTTATTCCATTAAATGGTAATGGTTCTGATGCCTGAGACGTTGTTTTGCTCGCAAATCTAAGCCCTGTCATGATAGAGGGATTACATGCAGGGCATTATGACGCAAAGTAGTCCCCAAAGTAAACTGATCTAGAGACACTCAGAGACAGGTGTAGCTTCACTGGGAGACAACATCTGGTTCCATTCACTACCACTGTGGAATTCCCCATTTAAGGTTAATATATGAATAAAAAGTCAACACAATACACACAATAGAATGTGTGTGTATGTGTGTGTGTGTGTGTGTGTGTGTGTGTGTGTGTGTGTGTGTGTGTGTGTGTGTGTGTGTGTAAAACTTACTTTAGAGACTTGTTCAAGCAGTTGGAACTTCTTGACATTCTCATCCCACTTCACTCGAAGCCCATTAGGATCTGGTTTCAGACACTCCCACACTTTCTGAGGACTCCCATTCACTATCCCTTCTCCTTTATACCTGCCAGTGTCAGATAAAGTGCAATATGAATCTCATGAAACTCACTAATATCAATGCAGATGGACTGATTATACATAATAACATTAACAACCACTGCTACAAAAAACACACTACTGTAACAGAGAACATCAGAACATAACATTTAACAATATTTTACTCTCTCTTGGTCACGATATTATTACATAGCCAATCAGGGTCACCCATTGATAAAAGGACAACGAGGAAACCTGAATATATTATAATTTCATGTTTATCTTGTGGAAGAAAGCGATGGAGAGATAGAGACAACGAGAGAGAACGAGAGGAAAGAGACAGGGTATGGGAGACAGAGAAATATAGAAGGAAAGAGAGATAGAAAGTGAAAAGAGCAAGCGAGCGAGAGAGAGAGGCATCAAGTATCTAGTTACATAATATTGTATTCATTACTTACAGGTTTCCAGTAAATTCTGTTGACGGGCGCCAGTAAACCACGACTTCACTCTGTACACACACCACACACGGCTGTGTCAGTTCAATTCTTTACCGAATTTCTTCATAATTCACCGAAAAACAGTATTCACTCACCGTTTTCTTGCAGGTCTTCCAGCCGGACTCGTCTCTACTGTAGCTGAACAGGCGCTCCGCCACGGAGTCGGCCCTCTCCTCATAGTCCATCAGACTAACACTGCCGATACTACTGATGATCAAAATACTCAACTGGGCTTAATTGAAACCGAGAGAGGCTTCGGGCTTGCAGTACAAGCTACTGTGGCTACAGCTAATATATGGACAGATCACACGCATACCACACTCACACCACACATACACCACTAAAGCAACTGTAAAAGCGCACAACCCATTCATTCAGTCATTTTCTTAATCGGACTATTAGATCACATTTGATTTGCCTGACACACATCCTAACCGAGTGATGGACCACTATCGACTAATTATTGATAATGACAGCCGCTTCACTCTTTCCACTTTTTAGAGAATCCACTTTTTTTTTTCCTGTATGACCTCTTTCCATACTGTTCAGCATGTGATGTTGTGTTGCATTATGGGAAATGAAGTATTTTCCTCTTTATTTCTTTGGGAGCCAAACCAGGGTTCGGCTTGAAATAAAAAAGATAAAAACAGCAGCAACAACAACAACAACAATAATAATAATAATAACACAATTTATTATTATTATTATTATAATAAATATAATATACATGCATGGGTATATATCTACAATTATGAACATATAAATATAAAACGTTATTTTAAGTGGTCCATTATTATGGAAATTATTGTTCTTAGTTTTTACCCAATTGGATGTAAGAAATTATAAGGTTGTATAAATTTTGTTAATGTTTGTTATACAGTCGGTTTAAAGGGAATTGTGTTTGTGTCATCATTTCCTGTGAATTTAGACCATTTATTTGTAACATATGAAGAGAAGTTCAAAATGGTCATGCAAAAGTGTGTTATTTTTTTTTCATAAAACAAATGCTAAAAGTGGGACTCAAAGGGGAAAATAAATATAAGATGCATATGTTGAATAGATTCACCCAGTAAGAGTATACTCTGATGTTATCAATCAGTATAGCATCTACAACAACATATCCAATAGACTGAACCTACATGTAAAGTGTACACTGATAATGGTTTACCAAATACAACAGTGTTTCTTTCACATTCTATTTTATTAAAATGTAATAATGTGTCTGAATTTGAGCGTCTATATTAGACTCCTTTCCTTATACCATCAGGGAAAGCTGTTTGAGTTAGGGCAGTAAGAGATCAGCAAACAAAAAATAATAGATGAGCAGGATTATTATGAATAAAGTTTTATTTTATTGTTTATTTTTGTATAATTGAGATGTGTTCTCAGACAGAATGTGACCAGTAAATCATGAGTGTGCGCAGGGTGTGATTTTACTGCTACAGGCGTGTCAGTGTCACAATGACAGTACCTTTGACCCATAGTTCTCTGCCAACAAAGAACATGAGTAATCATTAGCTAGAGTCTCCTAAACCGGATAGATGCCTTTTACTCTGTTCTTTACATGTGTATACACTATTTCTATTGATAGCTCTTTGTTTTGCATTAACTGTATACCGAATATAAACGGTCAATTCTCTGCCCGAACCCGAATCCAGCCCGATATTGCCTGCCACCACCCTCGGGTTGAACCGGGCCGTGATCCAGCATTTGAGTTGCTCGGAGCTCCAGCAGTGCGGGGTGTCAGTTTAGGAACGCACCCACAGTTATAACTGCACAGTTATAAAATTCGGATTTAAATAATTACAGTTAATTTGTCGGGCCAGGCTGGTCTCGGACACAAGTGTTTGGGTCGTGACAGGTTTCATTTTTTGGGGCCGATCTAGCCTCTAATGTAAATGAAATGTATCTAGAGTGAACAAAACTTTTGGGACACACACAAAGTCTCACACACACAGCATTTAAGCAGCCTTTTCCATATCCACGCAAAAAGGCTGAGCATTGTTTTGATTTGGTTGTGTAGATTATCTTTGTTCAGAAATTAAAAAAATATTCAGGTGAGTTCAGGCCCACAAACTGAAGGTGAAGACTTTTACCAGTTTTACAAATGTGGGTTTTATGGCAACAGAGACACACACATTTTCATTGTATTTGCACTTTTTAGGGATGTGATGTTAGGCCTATTCATTTATTTTATTTAAAATTTAGTTGATTGGAAAAATAAACGGCATAAATTCAAATCAGAGTGTAATCAGATAACCTTACTGAATTGTGAAATAGGCTTGCCTGAAATTTTAGATTTTGTCTATTCTACTAAGTACTTATACTATTTTGACTTACATTAATAAAGACTAAAATACAGCTTTCATTGACCAAATCTAGATAAAATGTCATCAGTTTTTATCGACTAAAACTAGACGAAAATAGTCGTGGATCATTCTGACTAAAATGTTCAGACTTTCAGTCAACTAAAACTTGACTAGACTAAAAAGAGTCTGGACACGAGTAAGACTAATAAAAACTAAAATGAAAGCTTGATGCAAAGACTAGACTAAAACTAAAATTAAGACAGGCTGCCAAAAACAGCATTACACAGCAGAAACCCATCAACGCTCCAGACTCCCCTGGATTACAACAATAATACCGCCCATCTGGACCAGCGTCATAGACGGGCCTTACGGGGGGCGCCCGTCCTCGGACTCACTTGGGCCCGCCCTGGGCCGTCCACGATTTGTCGGGATTTTGAGCTGCCTAAACACTTGTCGGAGCTGCCTAAATACCAGAGACGCGGTTGAGATACGGCAGCCCCAGAACGTGGCTGTCATAAACCCCTCCCCCCCATAAAATGTGTGACCCCCCCCAAAGGCCCGTCGGTAAATTTGTGTCTAGCGCCGGGTCTGCTGCGCATGTCACGTAGCAATAAGTTTGCAACAACTTAGCATCCACCTGACATAACATAACAACAATCTACAAACAGCTTAACAACCACCTGTGATAACTTTTATAATCTTGCAACCCTTTAGTAACCACCTTGGATAACCGCAACAGCCCAACAAAATCTTAGCAAGCACCTGGTATGCCTTTGCAATCATCTAGCAACCCCCTGGTAACCACTTAACATCCTAGCATCTGTATTTAAGTCGCTGTAAATGCTCAAGACAGTAACAAACACTTAAAAGCCACTGGTACCACACTAGAAAGCTAATTTAATTAAGCTACAGGACGTGAGCTATTTATTTGGGGTTTTTTACATACATGATTGTGGAAAAGTGTTGAGCCATCCCTTATTTCTTTTTATTTGGCTTTGAATCATCATGTTCGTGCAAACATACTATTACAAATTACGGCTGGCAAACTACATTTTAAAGTGGAAGAAATGGGAACAAATATTTTTCTGCAACAGGCTGCCAAATGCCTTGATAAAGGAATGCCAACCACTCAGCATTCAGCACCACCTGATCATCTGGAGTAATCTGCACCTGTTTCTTCACTGTTTTCATACATAGGTCACTGTGTGGCTTAACAATGTAAAAAACTCTCCTGAAACTGATCAGGTTCAGGGACTGAATTGAAAATGAAATTCCCTCAGGAAACCTGGAGAACTGTTCCTCAAGACAAGAAAGTTTTCAGAAGCAAAATATGAAGAAATAAGGGATGGCTCAGTACTTTTGTACAGTACAGTATATTTCTGTGCAAATGTACACTCAATTATGGCAAAATACAGCCCCCACACTGTTAAGACTGGAAGACTCTTTATGTGCTTATCCTACATTATACAGAATATTTCACATACAACATATACATTCAATCTTTGCAAAATGCTGCTTCTACCTTTTGATCAGTGCAACTGAGTCTACAGTCTGTGCTCTGCAAGAAGACATGAGCCTATATAATTTAAGTGATCTTTCTCTTACCTTAATAGTTACTTGCTCTATGGTTATTTGGTAACTACACCTTTAGTTATATCACGAGCTGTACAGTGAATACATTTGGATTCATGGTATCCATGGGTGACTTCTTCTTTCAGTTTTGAGGTCACAAAACATGGCTAAACCTTTAAAAGGCTTTCTGCAAAATAAAGAGAGCCAGTCAGTCTCATAGGTGGAATAGGTAAAATACAGCAATTTTTTAAAACTAGTCAGGTTTTTAAAAAATCTTACAATTTTAAAGCTGTAAAACTATTATTTGCAATCTTACAAAAAAGCAATAATATAACTATGTACCCCCACATTCCTTTAGACCAGCAGTGATTCAATCACTGTGAACAATCATACAGATGACATGACAAAATTCACCAGATTGAGATCTGAACTTTCCCCACTACTTTCTAAGCACAGCAAGCAAGAAATTATTGATGCAAAATTGCAGCATACATTTAGTGTTTTCCCTGTGGTGTAACAAACTGCACCATACCACAAACAAATGTTTTTCCATTACAAATAAAGTGCCCCAGACCCGAGCCTTACCTGTGCTGTTTGACGGCAGCGTCAAAAGTGAGCTGCATCTCTACTTTCTTATGGGTCAAAATGTTGTCAGGGAAAAGACCATTGTTTTTTCTACACAAAAAACAACAATGGGGATGCAAATTAAAAAGGGACCTAACAACTGGGAATCAGGTGTTTCTGAGGAGGGAAATCCCTAAAACGTGCTGGACTACGGCCCTCCAGGACTGGAGTTGCCCACACCTAGTCTATTTGGACTGAAAATATTTTTCACTATAGGTTTTCTGACATTGTGAGAAACGCAAAGGTGAACCAGGACATTGCTAACAAGTTAGCTGGGTTAGGTTTTGATTGCATGGCTAATCAATGCTGATAAACAAAACAATTCAAACAAGACTATAAAAAGTAAATGACACCAATAAACAACTTTCCACTAGTTCGACTCCTTGGATGCATGTAGGGTGATAGCCTTTGCATAAATGCGGAAAGACAACTGTGACCAAAACGGGCAGGAATACACTAGAAAAATAAATGTGTGCTACAACTTCCATGCCGACACAATACGGTTTAGCACAGTTACCGTACAACACAGTTCCTTCACGCCTATAGAAAAGTGCCTTTTGTCTTCGATGGCAATAACCCAGGTTTAAATAACTTAATATTTAATGCAAATCAAACTTTCGAGCACACAAGATCATTCGACCCAGTAGTGTTAATCTCACTGCTGGTTTTGGACTTCTTCTTGCCCATTTTAGCGCTGGGCTTCAGGTATTTCTCCTTGTTGTGGATGACCTGGATGTACTGGTCAGTGCTGCTGTTCTGCTGGTCACTGCTGGATGCTACTGAGGCCGAATCAGATTCAGTCAGCGATGGTTCACCCTTGCGTCTGCTCTTGGGTTTGACATGAGGTTCTACGTGTCTGTGGGCCGTCTCCGCTGCTTTGAGGTTTAATCGGGAGCTTTTGGGGCGAGAAATTTCCTCCTCCCATTCTTCAACATCGTCCTCCTCGTCTTCTTCTCCGTACATGCTTTGAGTAAGATGGCTGTCCATGGTGTCTCCTATGTAAAAGCGGGCAGGTTGATGGAGGTCAGAAAGTGACTTAGGCCTGTGGGAAGGACCGAATGACCCTCTTCTTCCTCCATTCTTGGCTTCTTCCTCCTCTTCTTCTTCCTCGCTGAGGTGGGGCTGCTGGCCCCGGTGGGGGGTGCAAGGGATGTAGCGCTTGACGTTTCGAGGGTAGAGCTCCACTATCTCAGGTTCGTCCACCAGACGATAGTGCCTGGGGATCCGCGTGGAAGAGCGAATCAGTTTCTTGCGTGGCTCGTGCTCGTTGACTATGACGTAGCGGGTGGTGTGAGCACGCCGGCCCACGTAGCTCTGGGCTGTAGCGATGCCGGGCTCTGGACGGACCGACCTGAGGCTCTTCCTGAAGATTGGTTCGGAGTGGATGTTTTCAGAGTATCGCATGAACGGACTGTAGCCCATCTGGTGGTAGGACTTCGAACGGCATGAACCGCTCATTCCACCCATGTAGCCAGGTTGTCTGAGGGAACACAGAGAATGTTACTGATACAAAAAGCAAAGCTTTTCAGATTGGGTTTGGTATAAAACGGTTCATTTTAGAGACTTGGAATTCTTTACTTGACGTCTCCAACACAAATACACCCAGTTTATTTACTATCAAGCACTGGTGAAGCTCCACGTGTCTCTGAGTGATTTTATGGAATTTTGATGGAGGTTAAACTGCTATTTTGCCTCAAAATGGCTTCTGTTGTGTTACCCTAGGCCTGAAAGGATTTGAAAATCTTCTTTACATTTAAATCTTATCAAAACTGTGGTAAAACAATGTTTCAGGAATCAGGCAGCACATTCATAACCATTTAAATAAATAACTTTCTGTGAGGGAGTTTTTAAAGGCAGATGTCTGGTTCCATTCAACACCACTGTGAACAGTTCTGACTCGGTGAGTTTCTCTAGAATGGAGCTTTTCATCCCAAATATCCTCTAAACTGATTTAACATGCTCCAGTTTTTCTTAACCAGTAAGTACTACCCCTACTAATGGACATTTACACTGGCAGACTTCATAATAGGGCACTATGTGTATTTCTTATGCTGCCAACAGAGAGCTGCTAAAGGTGTTTTCAGCACAGTGTGGTTTGAGGAAATTCTGTGGTAATTTGGTTCACTAAATACATTCACAATAAGGGTAGATGCAAACATTTCACACCAAACTATGCTGAAACTCTAAAAGAAAATGTTTATACATTCAGCTTTTAAAAGGTGCTGATGTGTGATGATTGTTGCAATTATGTTTCATGACTAAAGAGTGTTCATAAGGATATGATGCCTACATAGGCCTTTCATAACAACTGACATAAAACTACATCAAACATTATTCCATAGGGTGTTGTTCAGAAAAGTGGCTTGAGGTCATTTCACTTCAGAAAGTGTTAGGACAACAGATGCTAATGTGAGTTATGTAAGTCAGTTGTCATGGTGACCATTTGAACACAGTCCTTCAGCAAAGAACTGTTGATGGTATTAATGACATTGCTATTAAGTCTTTCAATGCACAGACAATGCTTTTGTGGCACTTCTGGAATCCCTCAAAGAGAAACTCCTTAACTCAGCTATATACCAAAAATGAATTCTGCAATACATTTTCAAATCTACAAAATTTTGGATTGAATGTTGGTTTTGGATGGGTCCTAACCAATTTCGGAGTTTAAAAGGTCACATTCTAGGCTGATGGTCTCAGTAGATCCCGTACAACTTAAAGGGGCCAGTAAAGTGTCTCCAGTTCAAGAGAAGGAGAAAATGCATGAAACAATTGCATTGTATTTTCAAACCTGATGGGAATGGGAATGTACTCCACCCTGTGAATCTGCCTCGGGGGGACGGGAGGGCCGCCAAACACTCTGTAAGGACTGCACATGCAGAGATGGAAGGCAGCGAGATGAAGCCCAGTGAAGCAGAGATGAAAAGCAAAGTAATGATTAGTCAAAAGTAGTGCTGGGATGGGACAGTTTCCCTGATAGCAGTGAATGAAATGAGTGTGTTATGATGGTCTTGTTAGTGAAAGTGTGAAAAAAATTTGTTTCACCACAGACATTGTAATATTAGTGATATTATTTCATTAAGACACCAAAAATGAATGAATCAGAAAGCAAATATCAAATTATTACCAGCTATACTAATCATGATACTTTTTAATCATGTCACTGCGCAGTAGTAAGGCTGTTTGCTTCTGATGTGAATGTTTAAAATGGCAGTACAAAAGTATTGTGCCACCTCTCACTTCTTTACTTTTTTAGCTTTGAAACAACTGGAATACATTGAGCAGATTAAATGAAAAAAAAAGTGTTTGATAAAAATGAGAAAATGTTTCATTGTAACAGGATTCAAGGTACCTAAAATACAAGGAGCCTAGATAAAGGAGTTCCAAACACTCAGCATTCAGCACCACCAGTATACTGATCACCACCTGGAATCATCTGCTCCTGTTACTTCACAGGTTTAGGCCAGGTGTAATTATTTTCAGGGCAAAGGTGTGTTTAGATGGTCTTTGTTCTGCTTGAATGATTCATATGTAGGTCACTGAATGTCTTCACAAACAAAAACACTCCTCTGAAACTGGTCAGGTTCAGGGACTGGACCGAAAATAAGGGAAGCCTGGAGGACTCAACGCTACATTAAAAATGCAAGAAAGCCTGGATTTTTGTAAACAAAATATGCAGAAATGAGGGGGGCTCAAGACTTTTGTGCGGTATTGTATGTCAAATTATCTGACTGTTGAGGGGTTTATACTGTGGTATAACACTAAACTCCCCTACACTAATAATCTCACTCTGCCCTTATAAGCCATCAAGCCAGACCTGTTGGGGATGTGCTCTGGTCTGGGTTTGGGGCGGACCGGGGCTGAGGGGCTCCTGCCCGCTCCGGTGGTCCGGAGCTCAGCTCGAGAGGCTGACTGGGTGATGGTACGGATGCTGTTGCCATGGCAAATGGGTGACTGGAAACTGGTGACAGTGCCGTTGCGGTGCGGTGGGGAGGCAGAGCGGGCGGGGGACTCCATGCTGGTGATGTCACTCTCCTGTTCTGTCTTTTTGTCACCACCTTCAGGTGAATTGTGACGTGCTATATGAAAATACACACACACACACACACACACACACACACACACACACACACACACACACACACACACACACACACAC
>JBBMFX010000035.1:2198659-2226752 GCA_037832545.1 Rhabdalestes septentrionalis | reverse complement strand
ACCTACAATGTGAATTTCAGACCCTCCATGATTTCTAAGTGGGAGAACTTGCAAAATCGCAAGGTGTTCAAATACTTCTGTTCCTCACTGCAAATGTGATCTGTGCAAAACGTAAGACTGTCCCTTTTTTCTTCTGGCTAGTAACAAACAGAAATCGTGTCCTAAAATTTACAGAATATGTAACATTTTGGCCAATTGCAAAGGACCTTTTACTTATTTTTACTTTAAAAAAATCACGATGCACAATTATTTACTAAAGATACAAAAGCTTCATTTCTGCAGAGGAAGCAGTTGCCTGTGCAAGGAAATACCTTCCATTTTCTCTCTCTCTCTGTCTGTCTCTCTTGCAGGAGACAGCACAGCGCTCTGTCATGTGCATGATGGGCCAAACTGAGGGAGACTCAGATGTGGAGTTTGACGAAGAGAGCGCCGTGGGCTCAGAGATTCACCTGCGCCAACAGGTAACATACATGTGTTCAGTCAAATGCCAATTAAAAGAAATTCACCTCACTCCCACTTTAACACCATACGAGGGTCCGGAAGGACAGCGGAGGCCCAGTTTTTGTGTTCTAATTAGAGCTCATTTGCTTTTGTGTTCCTATGAGTGTGTGTGACTGTTAGTCCAGAGATGTACAGAGTGGTGTAAATATACTCCCAGAGTGATGCACATGTTTTAAAAATGGAAGTGTACTTTTTTTTTTCTATGCAGACACACACAACATACCAGAACAGGTCATTTTTATTTATGAGGGGTGGGCAGTGTGATTATTTATGTTGATCACGCTGATAAATTAGGTAATGTTTGGGTTGGGTGGTTGTTTACACTTGGAGTAGTATGTAAAGGCAAGCTGTACTTGAACATCAGTGTCCAGCCCAGCGAGATCCAGATAACTTTTGTTTTCTTTTGTTGCGAAAAGCCCAAAAGAAGGAAAAAGAAGTGCTGCTCTCTGTCCTGACGCAGTGGTTCCGTAGGTGAGCGGATCATATTTCCTTCAGCTGCAGCTGCTGCTGATCTCCATGCTCTGCATGTACACTTTGCTTTGCTTCCTGTGTTGTTGGTTTTTTGTTTTGCTGCGCCTTCTGAGCACTGAATCCCAAATTCCCATGTGATACTGATAGCAGCAGGGAGGTGTTGTGTAGGATACAATCCAACAGCCTTAAGCCAACCCTCATTTAGTGATATTTTGCTTTCAGAGGTCCAGACTTTCTTGTATTTTTAATGTAGTCTTCAAGCAGTCTGTAGTCTGTCAGATGGACTTGACCAATTTCAGAGGCATGTTTTTGTTGTTCAGCTTGAATGGTTCCTATGCAAGTAAATGTGTGGCTCAACCAAACACATCTAACTTAAGTCCGGAACCAGTGAAGAAACAGGAAGAGTATTCCAGATGATCAGGTGGTGATCAGTATACTGGTGGTGCTCAATGCTGAGTGTTTGAACTCCTTTATCTCAGCTCAGTAGCCTGTCAGAGTAAAAAAAAAAAAGTTCCCATTTCCTTCATTTAATCGACTTAATATGCCATGCCAAAGATAAACATTCTGGCTGGCATAAAATAGTATTTTTCCTCCAACAAGTTGATTCAAAGAAAATAAAGAAATGAGGCGGGACTTTTTTTTTCTATGCAGTACCATGTATATTATGAGTATAAGGCAAATCATGTTTGCTATCTACTGCATATGGAACAGAGTTTTCCGGTGACTAATAGTCAGTAGTTATTGGTTATGAATCTTGGATCAAACCTATAATTTAATTTTGCATCAGCAAATACCTCTAATATCATGCAGCCTTAATTCCTGTAATGTTTTGTGTGTCCGTATCCATGTCTTTAATAAAGTGTGAGCTATAAACCAGTTTAACCCTGTCTTGCCTAAATCTTTCCATCAGCTTTGCTCTGGCTCACCAGGAGAAGCAGTGCAGAAGCTGAGCCTTCACATTAACATCATCCTCGAAGCCCTCTAACTCTGTTTTTGCACTGTTTTATTCTCATGTAAAAACACAGCTGCTCTTCAAGACTTGGTGATGAATGGACCAATAGGAACTTTAAGATCCGACAGGATTACAAATTTGGAAAAATGCCACCACAAAACGAAGCATGGTGCTCAGTCTTTACAACCAATCACCGTAAAGTATTGTTGTGTGCGTCTTTTTTGTAACATGTAAATTACAATGTAAATGTCACCTTTAAAAGTAGATTGTAGGCCACTGTGGGTTGTTGCTAGTGGTCCAGTGAAAGAGCCATTTCTGTCCTCCTTCCTTTACCTTTTCCTTTCATCTTACATTCTATCCTGCTTTACTTTTCTTTCTTTTCCTTCTTTCTTCCTTCCATCATTCCCTTTCCTTTCTGGTTCCCTTCCCTTTCCTTCCCTTCCCTTCCCTTCCCTTTCCTTTCCTATCAGTCCCATGGAGTGAAGAGGCTTTTGAGGTAAACCCAGTTTTTCTCCATGTTTTTCAGGGACGTGGGTTGTATCAGGAGACCAGCTGTGCAGTCATGTAACCTCGCTCTGTAAGAGTCCCAGACTGCGACAAGGTGAAATCATCGGTTTTTACAAAAAGGAAAGAAAAAAAAGGCAGTGAACCCCAATAAATTCTTATTCCTGAGACAGTGTGCTGATCTAGAATCAACTCCATATAAAAGCTGATGTTGAGATGTGAAGATCTGGACCAGGTCTGGATCATCTACTGAGAAGATAATTCAGCACAACTTTTGAGCCTGAAACTTTGAAACACTTTTCTTCTCCCGATGTGGACAATGTTCATCCAAGATCCAAGCTGATCCAAGTTTCAGGTGCTTGTTTGCAAGTTTGTAAGCTTTTGGGGTCAGAAAACGTCTCGATACTGAACAGTCTTGGCCTGGAAACCGGACATGTGTGATGAGACATCTGTTGAATGTTCCTCGATTTGCACTTATAAACCCTTAAGCTAATTCCAGACTTCTGTATTAGGACTCGTGTCCATATGAGTTGCTCAGAAAGGTGAACGATGCTGCTGTTTATTTGAAAGCGCTTCTTAGCAGTGCCTTTCAGGGCCAGATTTGTTCAAAATGTAGCATTGTAGGTTTGCTCATTTCATTTAAACCCTGATATCTGGCAGAAAACGAGTGAAGGAAAGTGTGTCAGAGGTCAGTTTAGGATCTGTGTGCCTTTTGTGACCCCAAGGGTCCAGTCAAAGCTGCTTTTTTTGTTCTAATTATAAACTTCATTAAAAATGAGTAAAATGTTGTTTATTTTTCCTAATTTTTTGCCTTTTGTAGTAGAAGTAGAACCCTCTAGCACCCCAGTATTGACCATGAATGGTCAGTTTGTCTATTGCTTTTCTTTGACTGATGTGTATATACTTTTATATGTATAAATTCAATAAAAGGTTACAGTGAAGTGAACATTTGGTCTGATGCTGATTATCCAAAGCTTTTTATCCACTACAGTACTGTGCAAGTCTCTAGTCCCTCTCATTCATTTATATTTTACTTTGAATCACTTTGTTGGTGCAAAAAAAGAAATTGCCCATTAAATTGTCCTATTGTTGGTATATTTATTAGATTAAATGAAAGAAATCAAAACACCACCAGTACACTGATCACTACTTGATCATCTGGAATCATCGGCACATGTTTCTTTACTGGTTAAAGCCTTCAGTTAGATGTGCTTAGTGGTGTTTGAATGATTAATCCATTGGTCTCTGTGTGTCATAACAAAGAGCATCCCACTGAAACTGGTCGGTTTCAGGGACTGGACTAAAAACGAGTTTTTGAGGAAGAAATGTATAAACAAATGTTTTCACGATTGTCCAGTGAAAGTAAGAAGAGCCATCCTCCATCCAATTTAGTTGTCCATAGAGTCCATATGTAAATAGTCCATTTACTCCTTGACGTTTATTCTGTTGTAACCCATTTTGTTCAGTATTTCCACCGTCAACCGCGTCTCTTTCTTGAATGTATAGTTCAAAATGATATAATTTAAGTCACTTGTCCACTGACTCAACTGGCCTCGACTCTCCTCCTGCTGCCTTATTCATTTCTATTGCAGTCAGTGGCCACTTGATGTAGTGGGTGGTGTCATAAAAATGCCATGATCTTTGGTGTCTTCGGTGTAAATGCCTGTTGCGGAATACTTAGCACTTTTCCACTGGCACAGAAAACCACATTGTACCATTAATTAATGTTTCCCCCAAAAAAATAAACTATCCTGTACCTAAAAGCCGAACATAGCTAGTCAGGCTGCATCCCTGCTTTCTGATTGGTCAGTTGTTTTTTTTTACTGTCCACACAAAAATGCAACAATGGAGAAATAAGCTACAAACAGGGAAGCTGATAAAATACAAGAACTATTGTCTATTTGAGCTGAAGAGGAGTTTCAGTGGGAGTTTTTTATGCTGCTAACTAATTAATCTGTGAAAACTCGAAGGTGCACCAGGCCAAGTTATCTCCATTATGTTTTCATTGCACAGCTAAAGAAAAGAACTCAAGACTATACCCTGTGGCATATGACTGTTCTCACAAACTAATCAGGAGTCAGCACTGTTTTTTCATGACAGTGGAGTAGGTCCAAAGATAAGCACGTGGTTTCAGGTTTTAGGTACTAGATCTGCCGAATAGAAGACTGGAACGGCTGTTCCATGTAGTGGAAAAGGTGACCTTAGATCAGTCTAGCAGTTCAAAAGCCTCAGGATTTCTTAGGTAGCCATTTAAGTTTATGCTTAGTTCAACCCAGCCTTCCTCTAATGAAAATGGATTGCTTTTTTAAAATAGGCCACATGGCCATGGCAACCTATGAGTTCTTCCAGAGTAGGTTAAGTGTGGGATTTCTGATCATAAACACCTCTTGGACAATTGAGGAACCATCTCTAGAGGTGGAACTTCATGATGATGATGTGAAAAATAGTGCTTAAGCACTAATAATAGTCCAGTAAGCACTAATACAATATAGGTGCTTTAATTTCTTAATGATTACTTCCTTCTTTGAGATATAAAACCGTTTTCCTCCTCTCAAATTACACATGCTTGACTGAACTTTGTTCTTTGATGAGGAATAACCTTAGAAAAAGTCAGTTTGTTGGGCTTTGTGGAACTGAGACTTGGTCAGGACACCTTATGAGATGTATCCAACTTTCCAACACTGGAGCAGAACATTATTTGGTTGTTCCATGGGGACTTGGTGTTGCCTGTAGAACCCCGTCCACATCACTAGTGTTTCGGGCAGGTTTCAGTAGATCTTCTGCTCATCCTGCAGGGAAGCGTTTGGAAGTTTCCATCTGTGATGATCATTGATTGAGATGAGGTTATAAAACACAGGGCTCCTTAAACTCTAGACCACGTTCCTCATGTCCCCACAAGCTTTGCATATGTCCCTCAGTAGAAGTTACACCATGGTCTCCTTGCCCTTGTCTTTGCAGAAGAAATGTGGTGCCAGGTTTCGTTGGCGCTGGGCCAGGTGTTCAGGCCGGCTCATCTGTAACCGCACTCTGGGGTTGGTCTCGCTCCACGTCCTGAACAGGTGGAAATGGTATCGCAGGGACACCTGTGATGACAAAAAAAAACATAAGACCTTTATTTATAGAGCATTCTTCATGGTAATCCAGATAATGAAAATTATAATAATAGTACTACTAGTAATAACATCAATCATTAGATTTATTTAGCACTTTTCAATGTGCTTAGACACTTCAAATGCATTAAAAACCTTCAATTGGTGCATGTTGCCATATCCTATTCATTAAATATCACCCATTATGTTGCTTTGAATGTGATGTTTGTGAGCAGAAGAGTTCTAGAAGTTTTTCAGCTATATTTTGCAGAAAGACATTCACACATCTGGTCATCTGTATACTCTGAAATCATTGGAAAAAGAAAGAAAGCCCTTGTATATGAAGCATTAATTCAACAGACATCATCTAAATATTTCTATATAATTATCCATGTAATTAATCATGTGTATGAGTTTAATGCACAAAACAGCACAAACATAAATGGATCTATATATAAAGTATAAGGGGTGTTTAAAATGTGGATCTTTTAAAGGGAAATTGCACTTTCTTCTAAATAAACTATTTGAAAATATTGGTAAACTGTAGTTTATAAATGATTCCCCCTTGCCATCAGACTGTATAACTCCTGCTGCCAGACACCCACCATCATAATGTTTTATATTGTTCTCTGTGTCTGTTTTTAAAATTCTAATCCCATGTCATCGCTGTCTGGCAGAAAACTCATAGCTCCACTTTTGGTCTTTGTGGTTTTTTTTCCCCCATAAATCAATACTATTGGTCAGTCTCCATGTGGGCCTGAAAAATGTAGAATATAACCACATACTTTTTGATGACACAGTATCCATTTATTTAGAATACACATTGTCCTGAAAAATACCCATTTTGGACAAATGAGGTTTTAGTCTGACAGCAATTATATTGTATTGATCCAAGGATGAGATTGTTCAAGTAACGGATGGAGCACTCGCAAGAGCTGGTGAACTCACAGGAAGGAATCCTCCACAGTTTTTATTGAGAGTTTTTAACAACAGTGGCACATACACAAATACACAAGGTTCACAAGTACACAGATCTACCATGACTCACGCTCATGGTAGACTGTGTACCTCTACTCGAGAACACATAAAAACTAACCCCACACTACCCAAAACACACACAAACACTACAAATGAACACAATAAACACATATAAACCCCCTCTACACAAAATAACCCCACAAATACAACACAGAACATTAAATAACAGTTCTGGGAAGGAGCAGTACATGATGGGAGAGCCCTCCCCGTCCAACTCAGTTACACTATGTACATTTTAAACACTGAAGGCAAATCTTAGAGATTTGTTTGAAAGAAGGGTGAATTGTCTACAAAAATTCAAGAGAAGCTGGAGCAGGTCAGAAAAAAAACATCTTCACCCTGCAGGTCCTCCAGGCTGTTTTAAAGGGAAAAACACTCACCACGGTCCAGAAGAGGTAGATGGTGAAGAGAGCCAGGGTGAGCACGATGAGTCCGAACGCCTCTACCCCGTTGCTGCTGTAGAGGTCCATGGCCCCCTGTACACACAGCCATCCGGACAGACTGGCCAGCGGAGTTATGAACAGGAAGCAGATCGCGTCCCCGCAGAGCGTTCGCCTCTGCTGCTGCATGGACGGGGTGGCCAGCCACTAAACCAGGAGGAGACAGACATGATCAGGCCACAAAAGCACATCGACTGCCATTACAGGTTTTGAATCTTCACTATTCAAAAGCAATCTCTGTGTGTTCACTGTGAAACTGTTTACTGTACAGACTTATTTCTTTACAGTGGTTGTGAATTAAACGTCTCCAACACAAATACACAAATTTGATTAACTTTCGACCCCCAGTGAAGCTCCACGGCTCTTGAGAATTTGGATGTTCATAATCTGGACTAAACCAGTTTTCAACATCCTGAATGTATCTCTGCATGTGGTTTCAGCTTTAGGACCAAAAGCTTTTTAAAAACTCATCTCAGGCATCAGGGACTGCAACCATAACCATTTCTTGAAATAACATTCTGTGAGGGAGGATTAAGAGGAAGACGTCTGGTTCCATTCACCAATGCTATGGACAGTTTATACTTTAAACACTTAATTATACAGGCATTTTTAAAAAATGATCTCAGTTTTTTGACCACTGTGCCATGCTCATGAATGGAAAGACTGGAGGGTGGTTTTGTCCCCTGGGCCCCAGCGGAGGGCCTGTAATCTCCAGTTCACTGTGGGCCGGTCGGTACACACAGGCGAGATAAAAGACATTAGGGAAACCTAAGGCCCAGGCCAGGCCTCGCTGAAATACACGCGACATCTAATCTCATTACTTGCTAAGTGGCTTTAGCGGTTAAAAGCAGCCGAGCTGCTGGAGACCCTCTGCTTTGGGGGTTGGCCTGGGACATGGGGACAACCCCCTCCAGCTCACCCAATTCAAACACTGGAGTCCCCTCCAGAGCTCAAAACTGAGCTTAGAAACAGCCTCTTAATTCAATTTTACTGCAACTATATACAGCAATTTGAATATAATGCTAGAACTTGAATGTGATGCTAGAACTAGTAGGAAGAAGTGCCTGATGTTTCTAGATTGAGAAACACAACTGTAGAGGAATCATAACTTGAAGAATAGAAATGTAATAAGATTAGTATAAACAGAAAAACAAGTATACATGATAATTGTAATATTGAGTACTGTTGCGGGTGGTATGTACGCAGCCAGGAAGGAGGCGCAACTGCAGAATTCCATTTCTCTCAGATAACTTTATTTACAAGATGTAAACATCCAGTTTTGGTTTGTGCAGGAACACCCTTATTACTAAGTCCCCGGCCAGCTGAGAAATCTTACTGATGATCCGGCTGTGTCACAATTCCTGTCTGCATTGTTCATGTGATGCCGGCCTCTGACGGCCACTGAGAAGTCAAAAGTACGTAGTTCAAATTAAATTCATACCTATGATTATGTTCTAATAAATTTATTGTAATAAAATTAATATCCATAATGTACAGAACAATAAAATTAATATCCAGACTGCAGTTCTAATAGAATTACTATCAAGAATAAACCTACATTTTCTATCCAGAATGCCTCATACAAACATATTTGATTAAGTATTTATACATCTTGAGACAAATAAACAAGAAATAATAATTATTATTGCTAATTTTAGCTTTTTATTAAATCCCTGACTTTGTGACTTTTAGTATTTGAATCATTACTGCATTATAAGTGAATAAAGTAATAGCAGCAGTTTATGTGATACATTATGTCCCGTGTTATATATATATGAGTATTATGGTGATGCATGGCGAACAAGGTGGCATTGAAATTGGTCCACCACACTAAAACATCTGGTCAGTGATAGTTCTGGCCCTTTCTGGTGTGAACTGACATACAAGCTACAGTCTTTTATTGGCTCACCTACAATGTGCACCTCTAGAGCAAGTGTTTCTGATTTAATGTGGACTGAGAACTGAGAGGAAAATGTACAGTGGATGCTGTATTTGCCCTCGGAGGCCTGGTCAGGTGTTCCCCCATGTGTGGTGCTGTGTTTACCTCGGTCAGAGGCTTTGGCAGGCGTTCCAGTGCAAACTCAAAGTGGCAGAGCTCGCAGTGTGCCGTGCCGGAGGTGGTCAGCCATTGCTCCAGACAGGCTCGGTGCACCATGGCTGGCGTCCCTGCACACTCACAAGGAGATAACAGATCCCCTGCACTCTGGCCTTCATGACAAATGCGGCAGAAGAGCTCATCTCCATTCAGACTGAGCAGAGAGAGGCTGTGTTAATGTGCAGAGCCTGACCAGTTTCAGAAGAATGTTTTTTGTTTGTTAAACAATGCAGAGATGTATGAATCATTCAAACAGAACAAAGACATCTGTCTTAAGGCCTGAACCAGTGACGAAACAGTTGCAGATGATCAGGTGGTGATCAGTATTCTGGTGGTGCTCAATGCAGAGCCGTTGGAACTCCTTTATCTAGGCTCCTTTTATCTTTACATCTTAAGAGGCCTAAATAATCACACACTTGCATCAGAATATGTGAGGATTTTTAGTAATATCTTAAATGACTCTTCGTTACTCACCAAAAAATTGACTGAAATCAGATTTTCCTGTTTAAAGTTGTAATGTCTACTGTTGGTCTGTCATCTGAGTCTGGTTTAACCCGTCATGTTCCTCATTTAATGATTCTATATACTGTATTTGAGATTCTGTGAGATGGACACCTTTATAGGCCTGTGTAGAAAAATATTTTTATTTTATTTGATCAAAAATTTTCATGACGATTTAATTAGTCCATAATTAAGTCTGTATTTATAGTTAGAACTGCATAAGCAAGTCTATTATAGATTACTGAATATGGTATAATGGTAGGGGTAATGAACAATATTAATTGCTAGCTACATTAGCCTTATAGCTCCAGCGCTAAGGAAGATAACTTCAGACACCAAACATGTTTTGGTTGATTTTCTTGAGTAATTGGGTGGTAGGTCATTAAGCACCGACCCACCTGCTACAGCTGGTTGCTGAGGGCATGGATGGCACATTAGCTGGACAGTGGATGCCCTCCTGCACCAGGGTTGTGGAGGTCTCCTCTGTTTGATGCTCCGTCTCTGATTTCTCCAGGATTCCTGGATCTGTGCCAGGACCTGTTGTCCACTCCTCACCCTGCATGGTCTCTACACATGCCGCCCCTCATACCTCACACCTTCACAGAGAGAAGTCAGACACCTCAGACAACATGATCTACAAATAGCAATGTAACACTGCACTTTGTGTAATGCTGCTAACTTCCTTGTGTGCAAAATCATATTTGTTGAGCAATACTAGTCACTGTGGAAGGTTTAGATCTCCTTTCACACTATACTGTTCCTATGCCATATTGTCTATTTATTGTATTGCAATTAGTTGAATGTTACATGGCCCATGGAGAACAACCCTCTCTCACAACATTTCCTGCAGCCATGACGATATACAATGTAATCAAATTACATGCTGCAATCACGCTTTATGGCTTTTTTTCATGCTAAGATAATGCTTCACTTTTTTGTGCTAGGACAACACTTTACTGCTGTATGTATTTTAATGCGCAGTGCGTAACATTGCCAATACATGTGCTAACTGGTGATTGTTAGGGTTAAGGTTAGAGTTATCTCGAACCTTGAAAAGGATCTACTGTATAATTTGCACATTTGTGGTTGACGTTTGCTAACTGCCTCTTGTGCAATATCTGACTTACGGTGCCATATTTTTCATACTGTCCACACTATATTGCTATTTATCTGTATTACCTATTTATAGTATTAACACATAAGTAGTGTGACTTATGTATGCTATATGTTGCCGTGTGTCCTGTGGATAAATGTTTTATCGCACTATGTCTGTTTTATTAGCTGCTGCTAACAAACTTCCGCCTTCAAACTTAAACATTGTTTGTTCAAACAAGTGTTTCTGTTGAATCAAATCCGCAGCGACCTGCCAGAAGCCTTTTTTTCATCATGCATTTCACGTTCTCTCCTCTGTGAGGGACGGCTCATACTCAACACATGTTCTAATTTAACTCCTTAAACTCAAAAGCCCTGTATGCTGGTTCACATCTCCTCACTCTGGAAGCAATAGAACTGCAGAACCAGCTACTTTCAAAAAACATACTGACTAATTCATTGTAGATACTAAACAACAAATGTCAGATCCTGAATATTCTAAGCAGATACTGAATAACTACTATATATTACTTCATAATATATTACTGGTGAATAATTACTTGATATTTGATGTTAAATTAAGGAGGATTGAAAATGTTTCAGTCCCTTTTGCACCATAAATGCTTGGCCATATTGTAAATGAGGATCACTCATTATCTCCGGGTGAAATTGCAGGTTTGATTGATAGGCTGATAAATAAGTAAAGTCAATTACAGCATGGATTTATTAAGGCCTGTTATTTATTAATTACTAATTAATTAACATATTTATTTATTTTTGGGAGACAAATCAGTCTTAATAAGTGACTTAATAAAAAAACAATTCTGCCAATCTCCTTATTAGCACAATCTCAAGGTGGCTTTAAGCTATTAGGAGGATTGCCAGAATTCAAGAACAAATTCAAGAAGAAGTTCAAGAAGAAAACACTTTCCCTCCAGTTTCTCGCTGTAATAAAGCTGTAATAATAATTACCACTCCTTTAACTCACAAATGTGTGACGGTCAATAATGCAGCCATTGAAAAGACTCTTACCAGCATCAGCTGTGCACGAATAGAAGGAGGATCATGCAGGAGAAGATCCCAAAGCTTCATTCATTCATCCGTCCAGGGCAGATGCTGGGGACGTGTTTCCCTCATGTTAACCAGCAGACCTGCTTCATATCTCACACACTCCATAAACACACTCCAGAAGTGTACGATCCCCCAGAGGACTGGACAAGCGTGTAGCCATCTCCCTCTCTCTCTCTCTCTCTCTCTCTCTCTCTCTCTCTCTCTCTCTCTCTCTCTCTCTCTCTCTCTCTCTCTCTTTCTTTTTTCTCACTCTCCCCAGGAAGTTTCTTCTGGCTGGTCAGATTAGCATTGAGCTGAAGGTCGTTGGTGAGAATAGCAGAGGATTAGCACGGGGGAGACGAGCCGAATGGAAATCCCTTTCACATCAGCACTGTTGGACTACAGAAGCAGCTCCTGGCCCAAACCACCCTAATCCATTTAGTTCCTGCCAATAGCCTTTATTTAACATAGCTATATATTTATAGTAGTTTTCTTGAGGACCAGCACAGATTTAGCATCCTAGCTTGATCCAAACTTGGACCACCTGACCTGTGTTTGTGTGAGTGTATATAGAGAGAGCAAATTTTGGGGCATAGTGTTAGAGGCAGCTTTTGCGTAGGAACAATATACAGACATGAAAGACATACACACTTGTCACACACACACATACAAAATGTCTTAAATTTTTCCTCCATGCAACTGACACATTTTTACTGGGTCAGTTCAAAATGTATTGACTACTACTTTGACTACTGTTTAATATCACTTTTATTACATACAACTCTGTTGGTGTACTCATTCATGGGAGTGCAAAGATGGGTGGTGTGTTTTATTCTATTTAGTGGGTTGTTTTGCCCCAAATGCCAGGGCCATTTTTTTTTTTTTGTCCAGATGGGTTGCTGTACAGCTATTAGGGGACCCTTTAATTGGTGTCAGATATTTGCATCTTCTGGAGGCTCTTTGAACCTGATTGTTCTTTACACTCACTTATTTATTTTCCATTTACAAAAGCACAGAAAGTATGACTGGCTCAGGGACATGGTTTACATTGGCAAAATGTGGGCAAACTCACACTGGAAAAGGACATTTTGGCAAACTGTCCCGATGGTGGATGTCTGTTGACTGGGATGATTCTTACGTTATATTAAAATCATTTGGCGGACACTCTTGTCCAAAGTAACTAACCATATTAGGACATATTTTTAGGACAATGGACGAAGTTTCAGGACAGTGTGAAAACCAGAGTTCCGTATTAAATGCTAAATCATTATGTAAGTGTAATGCAAGTGCATCAGGAGAGCAGGTGGATTCTGCTGCTCTTGTTGGCTTAGGCAGCTTATTCCAGCAGTGGAGAAGAGTCTGGACTGGGTTTGCCTTGTGCGTAGATATGGCAGAGCCAGACACTTTTCCTAGAGAGAGAGGAGGGGCAGAGTAGCTACTGAAGTGAAGTGAAAATTCTGCGTTATAGGAACACACTAAAACACGCAGAGTGAACAGCAGGAAATTCTTCCTCTGCATTTAACCCATTCACCAAGTAAAGCAGCAGACAGCCAGGAACACCTCACCCGGGGAGCAGTGTGTGGGGCCGGTACCTTGCACAAGGGGGAATTAATGTGCTTCTTCGATGGCATTGCTTAAGAGAACTCTTGAGTGTACACTTAAACGGGCAAATATTTAGTAGCTACTAAATTGTGTATTTTAGTATACATGCAGGACACCATGAGGCAAAATAGTATCCAAAGAAAACTTAGTTTCTTAGATTTTTAGATTTAGTTCAGATATCAACATCCATATAAACCAGGGTTGCCCAAACCTGTCCAGAAAATGCTGCTGTGGGTGCAGGTTTTCATTCCAACCAAACAGAAGCCACACCTGAGTAACTGAAAACCAAGACCAACTGATGACAGAGGTGGAATCAGGTGTGCCTTCTGCTTGGTTGATACATAAGCCTGCACCCACAGCAGCCCTTTCTGGACAGGTTTGAGCACCCTTGGCATAAACATATCACCGGGGGTGAATATAAAATAGAAGGGCTATTTTTATGTTGGAGACACAATTCACCACCACTATATAGAAATGAACCATTTCACATCAATTCATTCTGGCAGCCTTTTGAATGTATTGGCCAACAAGCAACCAGTTCATCTGCCCTGGAGCCACAAAGCTAATTACCAACTGTAGGCCTAAATCATCGCACACTCATTTCAGACCCGATCAAGGTGTTCTTTCATCTCTAATTGACTTGATTATGTTGTATTTTATGTTGCTCAATTCATAGGTATCTATGGACTAAAGTGTGTCTGAAAAGCTAAAAATAGTAGAAGAAAGTTCTTGAAGGATGAGCATAGCATTTGGTACATTAGAATTTAATCTCCAGGGCTATAACTTAATTGGTAGGTTTCATTAGGGGTGGGGTGGGGTGGGGCGTGGTATATTTTATGTTTGGTTGTTTTGGAAATATGTCTTCTGCCAAAATGCAGCACTAAAAAGTAGCAGTGGCCTAAACTAGGTCCAGATTCTGGTCTGTTTTGGTGTGAATGTTAAGTATGTAAATCCCCCAGACGGAGGCCTGTGGCCCCCGAGGCAGACGGAGTTTGCAGACACAGAAACACGCGGCTCTAATGCCCTAACCAGACAGTCGTGAAGGCAGACAGAAGAAAAGAAGGACCAAAACGTGAGAAAGTGAACTCCCCGGAGAGAGCTTAGGGAAATCAGGTGTGAGGGAGTCACTTGCGGCTTCACGCGCCACTGCTCCTCTGCTCTCAATCAGAGGTTTGGCTGAAAGAGCAGGCGAGGAATCCATCTCTGCTTTCTCTTTATTTCCTATTCTTTCTCTCCCTCTCTCTCCATATTCACTATCACTCTCTCCCTTTTCCTTGTTTATCTCTACCTTTCTCCCACTCTTTATCTCTTTCTCCGTTTTTTTCTCCCACATCTCCCTTTGTCATGTGTCATCCAATTATTTTATCACTTACCCCCCTCTCCTATCTCTCTCATTTTCTTGATCTCTTTCTCTCCTTTTTCTCTTACCCAGTCATTCTCTCTCCGTTTTCCCATCTCTCCCCACTTTCTTTCTTGCCCCTCTTTTTCTCCGTTGTTCTCCATCTTTCTCGGGAATTCTTACCTTCTCTCTATCTTTCTCCTTCTATCGTCCTCTTCCTCTCTCTCCCCCTCTCTCTATGTCTCTCTCTTTCCTCCCCCTCACCCACTCATGTTAATCCTGGTTTCTATTCAGCTCCATCTCAGAAGGCCGGTTGGAGATGAACATCATTAAAGTCCTTTGAGTGTTTTGATTTGTTGATTAATTCTTTTGAAGGGTCAGGCGACACTGCAGGAGACCCAGACAGCGCAGAAATAAAAAACAAACACAGTCAAGTTCTCCCTCTAAAGGGGCTTCAATACCCCTTTTCCAGTTTGAGGGCCAGCGAGGATCAGGTGCCAAATTCTTCATGTTTCAGTGACCAGAGAACCAGTTATTGGTCAAAACACTGGTTCCAAAGTGGCACCCCAAACACTTTCCTGGGCTAAAACCCAAGAACCGCTGATTTCAGGGGTCAGGGGTGGGGTTATCATGACCAACTAGACATTTCTGACATAATGACGAAGTTCTATGGTGGCTCTCAACTCTGTGGGAAAGCAAATTGGCTCTTAAAAGGTTCTGAAGTGGAACCAAATATGCATCAGCACCAACTGGTGTAAATTGGGTTTGATTGGACCTTGGGTATTTACATGGCAACACTGTGTGTATGTGTGTGTGTGTGTGTGTGTGTGTGTGTGTGTGTGTCCATGTTGGATGCATGAGTATGTGAAACTGGAGCTCTTCTGCTCCCTTGTTTTCCATCCAGTTATAAAAGAAACATATTAAATAGCAAATGACTTTAAAGGGCCAACATCAGTCTCCTCTGTGTCTCGCAAAGCTTATAAACACAGTTAAAGTTCTACTGCTCACTCTATACAGTCCTTAGACCATATTTGGAAACTAAGCTCATTTTTGCATGTCTGCATATTCAGCCTACAGCAGTTAAAGAATGTTTCAGCCCTGTCTGCTTTTTGAAAGAGGTGCAACACAAATCAGCCAATCAGAACAGAGGACATTTACATACGCTGCAAAAATTTAGAGCCATTCCCCATTTCTTCATAGTTTGCTTTGAATCACCCTGTTGGTGCAAAAAAATATTTTATGTTTGTCAGACTATCTAATATTTTGCATGTTGAGCAGCTTAAACAAAAAGAAATAAAACTAAAACCATGTATGATAGAGGGATATATGGAGGGTGTTGCGAAGTCCAAAGAAACTGGTTTACTTCAGATTCACCAATATTTTATCTTCATTAACATCCATACAAACACCCAGAGACCCCTGAAGGTTCACTGGGAGTTGTTAGGTTCCATCCACCATCACCACTGTAAAGCAAAACAAAACCAGGCCTCACTGACTAGTAAAACAGTGCTGTTGGGACCCCTAAACCTTCACAAACATATAATAAACATAAGCAGGGTTAAGCAGCCTATATGCAAGCACTTCTTTTATTATCTGAAGTGTATTTTTAAACACGTGGCCTTTTAAAGAAGCCCCCCAGCTAAAAAGAACCCCATCAGCCGCCGCTATCGCAGCACTATCTAAAGTAGGAGAGTGCCGTCTCGTTTTTAAACCTGCAGCTCTGAAGACAAGAGGACAGGAGAAGGCACCATGTGACCCGCTGTAAAGAGGCCGGCGCTGTGGCTCTTATCTCTGAATGAAGACGGGATGGCTCTGAGCGGTGATGGACACTAGAGTGGGTCTATTTGAGGCTCTTGACTGGAAGCTGGGCCTCTGGGAGCCATGACTGAATGGACTCTGCTGAAGCGGCTGCTGGACGCCGTGCACCAGCACTCCACCCTGATCGGCCGGCTCTGGCTGACCGTCATGGTCATCTTTCGGCTGCTTGTGGTCGCCGTGGCAGCAGAGGACGTGTATGCGGACGAGCAGGAGATGTTTGTGTGCGACACACTTCAGCCCGGATGTCCCAACGTGTGCTACGACGCCTTCGCACCCATCTCCCAGCCTCGATTCTGGGTTTTTCACATCATCGCCGTATCTGCGCCATCGCTCTGCTTCATCATCTACACCTGGCACAACCTGTCGAAGCGGACAGCGACACCTGGGCAGTGAGTCACACCGTCGCTCTCATAACCAGGGACTGGAAATATAAGACTTATCCCAGAACAATTAGAAAACAGGTTTCAGTGGATAGAGCAGTGAAGAGCAGCTAAAAAAGTTAGGGATGGCATGAAGAAACAATATAGTTTTAATAAGTCATCATTAAGAGTTAGAATCATGAATAGCTTTCTCATTTAACACCAAAGGGAATCTGATATAGCTGTTAATGTGTTGTATGTCTACAAAGAACAAACTTTGGGGTGGTTTAGAAAATGGAAAAAGATAAAACAGTCAGCAATTTTCATTTGTTAAAAAACATTCTTTCCTGCATTTCAGGTCTTTAACACAAAAAGAGGTGGGATTGTAATGCATTCACCAATTTGTATTGGTGCTGTTTCTTCTCACAACACTTAAAAGACATTTTGGCACTGAGGAGAAGAGCAATGAAGTGTTTCATATCTGTAGAAAATACTCATATTACTTGTAATTTGTTTAGTCAGTATCGGCTATAAATTAAATCTCCTCTGATTTATTTGGCATCTGCTATTAATTATTCAGTATCGATCATGAAATACTTAGTATTTATTATTAATTACTCAATTACTAAGACCTATTCAGAAACTACTATGAATTATTTTGTTTCTCAAATGAATAATTCAGTATTTACTAGATTCAGTAACTGCTGCGAATGATTCAGAATTTATAATGAATTATTCAGTATCTGCTTTGAATTGTTAATCATATACCACACAATATTCTGTATGTAATAAAAGCTATTACGAAGACCTTATGAAACTTTCTGTAGTGATGATGGGTTTATGTATGTGTTAACTAAGAACCCCGTGTCTATAAATTAAGTCTTTGATTCTAGGTTCTCACTATCTCACTACCAGAACCTACCAAATAACAATTATATTGAATGAAAATAGACACACAACTTTTACTATTCCACTTCCCTAAGGTCCCCTAAGAGCCTTGGTCAAAGCCTCGCTGATGTGTTGGAGGGTATTGGAGCTCAGAGCATCCAGAAGAACCTCCAGAAGGGCGCCTGCATGTCCATGACGTGCTCCCAGGCTAGAGAGGCTTGTGGTTTGAGCTGTGATTCGGACAGCTGCTCCATCACGTCCCACAGACACCTAGGGCACAGCTTGGTCAATGTGCTGGAGAGCCAGAAGAGTGCCCAGAAGAACGCCTGTGTGTCTCTGACTTGCTCTGTAGATCATGGAGCTCAAGGCGGAAGCTCTTCAGGAGTTCTGTCCAAAATCTACGTATTCCACGTGTGTTTCCGGGCCCTGCTAGAGGTGGGCTTCCTTGTGACCCAGTGGCTTCTGTTTGGTTTCCACGTTCCGGCTCACTTTGTGTGCACCGTCCCGCCTTGTTCTCAGAGAGTTGACTGCTACGTCTCACGGCCGACAGAGAAGACCATCTTCCTCATCTTTATGTTCTCTGTAGGGGCCTTCTGCATCTTCCTGAACGTCCTGGAGCTGAACCACCTCGGCTGGAAGAAGATCAAGAAGTCCATGAGCCTAAAGGATGGTTACAGAGCCACAAATCACGACAGACAATCCGTTACGTCTATGACATTCAGAGAAGTGACAAGCACCACCTCTCTGCCCACACTAGACCTGGTGCTGGAACATCGGCCAGACTGGACTTGTGCTGGGAACTGTTCTCCTATCAAAGAAGGGAGGGAAGATCTACACAAACCAGTTCGGCCAGCAAAGGGAAAAATGCATAAAGGAAAAGTGCCCAAATCAAGAGGTGCCGAGGTGTGGATATGAGATGATGAACTCAAAATCTCGATGTTTCAGACTCTGTGAACTTTACAGTGAGTCTTAAATTTGTGCAATTCAACCACCATCTCAGAATTAAATGTTGTAACTGAAATTACATGATCTGACATCCAGTCCTGGTTTCGCTTAATTCACCCACACAGCAACGGAAACGGACCTGTAAGCAGCGGACTGCAGTGGACAAAGTAGGTTAATTGCCCTGTACACTATATGGACAAAAGTACTGACCATTACACTCACAGGGCTCCATTCGTCTTAAAAGTCTTTCCACAAGATTTTGGGGTCTCTGTGGGAAATTCTGTGCCCATTATTTCTATAGAGCATTTATGAGGTCAGACACTGATGTTGGACAAGAAAGCTTTTCCATTCCAGTTAGTCCTAAAGGTGTTGGATGGGGTCAGGACTCTGTGTGGACCTGTCAAGTTCTTCCACCCCAAACTCACCCAACCGACCATGTCTTTGTGCATTGGCGAACAGTCATGCTGGAATAGAAAATAGAAAACAATTTTGCCCCAATACTTTTGTCCATAATGTGTTTGTTCCATATTGTGTATTATTTATAGACTAATATTTAAACAAGGATGCTAAAGTAAATATTAATTCCCTGAAGCTAGTTATAATTTTTTTATTAAACACTCGCATGTAAGGAAGGAAAAACAGTCCACAAAGTTATCACTTCTGCAACTCAAAGACACCCTGACAAACAAAGCCTAAGTGCTGACTCACAGCTGAAGCTCTGCTGCAGGATCTCATGTGAGGAGATGGGGGCTCTACTTCGCCTCAGAGCTCTGAGTATTAAAAGGCGTTAACAAACCAAGTACGATCATGAGCTCTGATGTGAAAGTAAAGACAGCGGTAGTATATGTATGTTTTCAAAATAGCCATTTGTTTTAGATGTGTTGTATACATGTATCTAGTCTGTAAAACTGGATGTGAGAAGGCTTTGGGCTTTGTGCCCCCCAACTGAACACAAAAAATAGTCATAGGTGTGCGGAATGGTACTGTAAAATATTGATCCTTATCAATATTTGTCAATCATTTTGCCATATGGACTTTTCAAAATTGCTTACCATTTAAGCCCTTGTAAAACAATTTAACAGAATTATTCCAGTTCAGATACTGACTGTCATTTTTCCCCAGTATGTACTATAAAATGTTCTTTAGTTTCAAGAGCACATGGAACAGCTCACAGATCTTTTTGTTTTTTTGTGAAATAAATAGGATATAAAACGTGAATCTCAACAATTATACACTATTTGTCATTTATTTATGCAATATACAGTATGTAATATATTCATTTACATCTATAAAACACTTTCTGTATAAATTATACTAAGGAGAGCCAAAGAAACAAACAAAACAAACAAACAAACAAACAAAAAAGACACATCGTCCATGTCCCGCCTCTCCTTACTGAGTACTGTAGTGGCAAACTAGGATCAAAGATGGCTGGAAAGACAGAGAAACAACATACAAAAAGAAAAGGAAATTGGTTGGTCAGTAGTGTTTGAAAAGTCCACCATTTCTTTCAGTGGGAATAGTTCTTTCACGGTAAGACTGTCTGAGCACCAGAGCAGCACTAGAGAAAGTTTCACATTAAGGCTCATTTTACCGTTTCGGTCAAAGCTGCAGGAATAAAACAATGACATGAGGCCTAACACTGATTTTCCCAAAAACAGGTGTGTCCTATGAGCAAAGGGTTAATTCTGCATTTGTCTGAACAGGCCAGACGTGGTATGGATGTGCTCCGATCTGCGTTTGAAAATTGGACGGATTAATACTGTAAATAGGCCTCTCGACTCATTCACATACGTACAATAATATCTCGGAAAACTAGATGTTTAAAAAGAGGAATGATTTTGAAAATGTTTTTGAAAGCGACAGTGCAAACTAGGGCAAAGATACAGAGGAAACATGCAGCTCAATTAAACAAACAGGTAATAGTTTATGGCACAGCTGGAATACAGTCACTTTTTTTTTTTGTTGATAATAGTAGGACATTCCAATTAGACAGGACACTGTTCTATCAGGTTAAAAATCGCCAATCGAGCTGAAAAGACCTACAAACATGCCGCAGCTTGATATGCACAAGACTCCTCCACCGAGAACAAGATACAAAGAATGTTTCATGTACGCTTTTCTAATTTTGTAACTCCATTCAGTGTTTGTAATCGGGCAGACATGAATTACAATGTGAGCCAATGGTTTTCAGTTACATACAGTCATATCATAATTTCTCACTTTGTATATATGTAGGTACGTACAAATATACATACATATATAACAGAAAAGATACAGTAAAAAAGTGCAATGTTCCAAAGACAAAAATAAGAAAATGTGCCACATGAACGGGTGTCGATGTTAAAGCTTTAGTGCAATACAACCAGTGTCTCAAAAGAAAAACAATATAAGCACTTATGGGAGTGAGAGTATTTTGGTCTCCACAAACCCGATACAACACTGTGACTGCTACTATGATTCCCTATAATCACAATAAGTCACACGTAAATAGAGAGAGAGAGAGAGAGAGAGAGAGAGAAAGGGGGGGAGAGAGAAAGAGAGAAAAAGGGGGGAGAATGAAAGAAAAAAAGAGAGAGAGAGAGAGAGAGACAGGGACTATTGGACAATTGAAGCTGGATTCGTTTTTCCTATGACTTTTGCAATCACCGAATTTTTTGCTGTATAAGACGCTCCAGAATTCAAGATGCACCCACTTTTAAAGGAGGAAAATCTTGAAAAAAGGTGTCCCAAAACTTTTGTCCACTCTAGATACATTTCATTTTCATTAGAGCCTAGATCGGGCCCAAAAAATGAAAACCGACATGACCCAAACCCGTGCACTTGTGTCCGAAACCAGCCCAAATGTAATTATTTAAATTTTATCCGTGGGCCGTTATAACACACGCTCTGAACTGTGGGTGCGTTTATAAACTGACACCCCGCCCTGCTGGAGCTCCGAGCCACTCAAATGCTGCATCACGGCCCGGTCTGACCCGAGAGTGGCGGCAGGCAATATCGGACCAGGTTCGGGTTCGAGTAGAAAATCTAAAGTCTAATTCAGTGCCGGACAATGGACGAAAGTTTTGGGACGTAACATCGTTCTCCTTTACATTGTTCTCCCCTCCCTATCGCACAGGAAATAACGTCTCGTCTCGTTTTAGTCAACGCAAATGAAGACACTTTAGCACAGTTTTTATGTTGTAAACCACATTTAGTCTCGTTCTCATTTGTCGACAAAAATACATTATAGATTTCATTTCGTTATCGTCACATGACCAGCATTAACGTCTCGTCTCGTTTTTGTCACGTGAAAAATGTTCGTTGACAAAGATATTTCGTCATAACTTTCGTTGACGAAAACAACCCTAGTTGACATGGTGCCCGCGCAGCATGTGGTTAGACTGTCGGGAGAGGGAAGCCCGAACACACACAGCCTGGCCGTGCAGGGAGGATCAGAGAAGTCTCCACAGCCCGCAGTACATGCCACAAATCCAGCCTGCAGCACACACAGCAAAAAAAGAGGACTGCGAGCAAGCACCACACAAAGTTAGGTGCAGTTTTAATGCAGGCAAAATGTGTATTTATCGTATAAGATGCACCATCTTTCCCCCCCCAGTTTTGGGGAAGAAAAAGTGAGCTTATAGGCCGAAAAATACGGTACTCACCAACTCAGTCTGTTTAAATGAGAATTTCACACAATTTCTCCATAACTAAACTATGGCTTAAATTTTGGAATCACTTGACATATTAATAGCTTTTTGTTGCTTCATAGGCAATAATACCTTGTACAATATTGATTTCAATATCATCTGGATACCAAAGGATAATTGTTTTGGTTTAATCAATATTTATTTCTTTTTGTGTTCTTGGCCTCAATATTTAATCACCTCTCAGCCATCCGTTATAATTACCTTTTTGATGATGAACATTAAAAATTTATTTACAGCTAAAACATTTTACTACTGCAGTCATACACACTCAATATTATTTTTAACAGTAGCGTATTGTAGCAAATGACATGGCACCTTGTGGGCTGAGAAAGTGGTTGGCCATGTTTATGTGTTTTTGAGGAATATTAGAGGGGATTAGATGATTGGTGAGCTGTGATGTAGTTGTTATATGTGTTCATTTCTTTTGATGTGTGTGTAATTCCTAGCTTTAAGTGCATCTAATCATTCACCCTCCTCCAGAGTCTGAGATGCTGGAGGAGTCTGAGCTGCTCTGAGCTGCTGAGTGCCTGATGAGTGCAATCATTAAAATCAGTTCACTAAAATGATTCATTCAAGGGGTCTGTTCACCAAATCACAAATTCAGTGATTGGTGGGAGGAGCCTACAACTTTCTGAACTAATACACAGCTAAACAGTTCAGGTTTCAGTTCAGTTCATGGGCACATTGGTGTCAGAAGTGGGATGGAGCAGTTGTAAAGAAACATTGACTCACTGATGGAAAGAACACAGCGAGCGGTGAATCGAGGAACCGAGTATGCAAGGCCATACACAAACTACACATCCACATAGGGCCCCGAGCATCTTAAAGGGGACATATTATGCAAAGCTCACTTTAGTTATAACAGTTTTCTATGGGCTATACAAAACATGTTCATGAAGTTCTTTTCACAAAATCAATCTCACATAAAGAGATCCTACCAGCTTTATTATTAACGGTTCCAGGCCCTTTCAAAATGAGCCGTTGGACGGAGGATGCAACCACCCCTCTTCTGTCGAGAACCCACCCACTAGCCTGTTGCTTATCACCCCTTTCAGCTGCCATTTTGGGTCTTAGAAGCTCCCAATTTAAAAAGCTCAGAAATAATTATTTTTGTTTGCAGTTGAACCAATTTCAAAGCTAAGAATCTAAAGTTTCATATCCCAAAGAAAATCAAATCTATAAACTTATTTTCAAACACCATACAGGCTACAACCAGTAATATTTACTGGTACTGGATTCTAATGTGTGAAATCCAGAATTTAAGTTTGCAGCCTAAGCATGGGATTGGTTGGGCATGGCCAGCAACATCTTATTTGCATAAAAGGGACAGAGCCCTGAAATGGCTCATTTTGAAAGGGCCTGATAGTATGAAGAATTAAGCTGGTGAGATCTCGTTATGTGAGAGTGATTTTGTGCAAATAACTTCATGAACATGTTTTGAATAGCCCACAGACCTAATTAAAGTCAGCTTTGCATTATATGTCCCTTTTGATGTGTTTCTGATTGGGTTTAAATGAGAATTTGATGGTCAGATGGGGTCAGAAGAATGATCTCAGGTCCCTCAGACCAAACACAGACCTCCACAGGTCAAACCGGTCCAGCTCCAGACAGAGAGAGAAGGATAAAGAGTGAGAGATTAAGTTCTAGGGGAGAGAAACATTCATATGGGTAGCAGTACAGATGCTCACAGTTAATAAAATGTGTTTCAGCAACACATAAGACCACCACAGGTAGCTAAACCGATAAACCACATCAGAGCAGAAATAAAAGCCCCTAAGAGACAAATGCAGCCGTTCTTTTGGATGCAACGTGTTTCCATAACGAGCGATGAGCGAAAGCCAAAGCCAGCACAGGTCACCGCATACCACCAACGGAGACCGTGGAAACTGAAAGGAGAAAAATGAAATAAATACTGAAAAAAGAAACGGCTGGAAAATGTCTGTGGTAAAATGCAGCACTTCCAGGGAGGAAGGTGCTCCAGGGAAACGTTTGTGGGGGCTCAGTCTTCGGCCTGGGCTCACTGGGGGAGGGGCACCAGGACCTCCACGTAGTTGATGGGGAAGAAGCCTGACTCTCCATTGATCATTCCCTCGTACCAGTTCGCATCGATCTGGGTGGGGAGGATGATGATGTCGCCCTCGTTGAAGCCAAGCTCTCCCTGGTTCTCCGGCTCAAAGTTGTAGAGCGAGCGGCAGCACGGCTGGTCCATGTGCAGCTCCGTTTCTGCAAGAAACAACAGCAAGTGAAGATTCTGGAAAGTCAACCCTCAGAACTCAAGAGTGCATCAGTCAAATCTGATTTCGACAAATAAAAACAGTGTAAAATTGTAAAACTGGTTTGCTCTCCTACACTCTCCTTCACTGTATGCTGTACTTGTCCAGAGCACACCGCCCCCTGCCCAGTCTCCGGACCCCCTCCCCCTGCAGGTTTTCCCCACACACATGTGGGCAAAAACAATCCTGAAATTTCTCCCAGGTTCAAAGATTTTACAGCCCTTCACTTACAGCAAATTATAGTGACTCGCATGTGAGCTCATACCCAGTGTGTTATAAGACACTACAAAGCACAGCTTTGTATTTTTGTAATGTTACATATTTGGATGAACAAACAATGGACATATTTACATCCATTGTTCAATTTTGCAATGTTACAGCTCACATTAAGTCATTTTTACAGTACCCAGTCACAGTGAATAATCTGAAAACACAGATTTTTTACCCAAATATTGCTTTACACCCTGTTTTGTGAAACTGCTGCACATGATTGCACATCTGCTGATACTCACGACTGTCTTGGGGGCTTTCAGACCACGTGTGAGTCATGGGGGGTGTGTAGCTGATGTGATTCGCTGAAAGCGAAATGAAGGTACACACAGACACAAAGAAACAAACACAAATATCATGGATGAAAATGTATATGATCATGAACAAAAAACACAAGAAAATGATTTGACTTGAATTCTTTTTTTTCAGTAAAACGATTACAAGCATTTTTTATTCCCTGGGTGGAATTCTTACTTCTTCCTTTTTTATTCTCACTTAACCACTGATACCCCCAAAACATGTTGACATTTCAACCACCGATTTACAATTGGTGGACAAACTATTCAAAAGAGCCAAATCTGAATATGATTAACTAAACCATGATCAAGTGAAAAACCTACTTTTTCCATTTACACTGTGGGTGACTTCAATATCTGCAATGAACAAAAGGAAAGGGTTATAAGAACAACTCTGGGAAATACAGGGACTGACCACTTTATCAGAAAGCCCTCCCCTGTAGCTCCATCTTACAGAATAAGAATTAGAGACTGCAATCCATCAGGGGGCAGTTTCTCACATTTGCTCTTGGCTGTTTTTTTGGTGTAAATGCCAACTAGTCCTTTTCCACTGATGAGTGGAGTCAGGGGGTTTATTAATTGTGCAGAAACAGGCTGGCTGCAGTCTGTACCTGAACACCTGTATGGAGGAGCTATAAGGGAGGTGTTTCTAAAAAAAATGGCTGACATAATAAACAGTAAACTCAAAACAACATACAACACATGAAACCACACAACAGTGAGTGAAGGACAGTGATAAATGGTGGCAGAGATGGGAAAATGTATTTCTTTTCATGGGAACGTGTTAAGAGATCAGTACCTGTAGATTTTATAGAGGAGCTGTAGGAGAGGCCGTTCTGTTGGGTGATATCAAGAGTCTCCAGGCTGGACATGATGGACTTTGGCTTGAATTCCTTCTTGGGCTGGCTGCTTGCTGTGGCTATCCTGGGGTTCAAACACCAGAGATAATTAGATGGTTGGAGTGGAAGTGGTCATACTTTCAACCCTTAAAACACAAGAAGCATGGATCTGTACCAGAAGTGCAACAAATAGAAATGTAATAATAAATGTTACTACTGGGATTTTAAAAATGAGGTCACACACAAATGTCCAGACAGAACAAAAATGTCCAAATTTCATTTATTTTAGATCTTAGAAATGAACAAATTTAGTGTTAATACAGCACACAGTTTTTATATATCATGTAGAGTTCATATAGTACTGGAGACTTTTATTTACATAGTATCCTCTGTAGAATAATAAATTTAAAAAAAAATTCTGATTCTGATTTCAGTTAATTCACTGCTTTGTTTTTGGGGGGTGGGCTATGTTTGCAACTGTAAAAAGTGTGGTATTAGAGTAAATCAGAGTAAAAAAACACACACAGGCACACTTTATTAATTATAGTGAGCAATTTGCAATGCACATGTAATTTTATCCTGTTAAAACAACAAAAAGATAAAACTAGGATAACAATGTATACAAGAATAACCAGTTAAAATAAAGGTTTAAAGTGAAGTGACAGGCTGATCACCTGTTTTGTAATTTGCTGTTGAGCTCCTCCAGAATTTCAGAGGACTGACGGTGGTACTCCAGAGCAGCCTCGATCAGTGACGCTAACTGGCTCACCTGCTCCACCTAGAGGAGGGTTAAGGGGAAAACAATCACAAATACTAAAAAAATCCAGCTAAGAAGCATCTTTGGACCTCATTTCCACTCATTCTGAACAAAAACACATGAATGCTGAAGGGACACAGAAGATTGGACACCCTGTTTCAAGCCAACATGTCTTTGAAAAAATTAAATGGAGAACTTCCACTATTGTTTAAATGTCTGGAACGGTTGTTTATTTAATATAAAGTTTGCTTGCAGATGCATGCATATGATGACTCTGATGTTGGAACTCTTCAGCTAAAGATTTCGAATTATCCAAAGCAATCAGTAAGAATAATATCAAAATAAAGGGATAAATATATAAGAAATTCATAGAGATTCATATATAAATTTCCAACTTGTTTAGATCATTAAAACAACATCAATTCACTCACTCATTCGTTCCTTGATTTTCAATTCAGCTCTTACTAGGGCCATGAGGACCCTGAACCTGTTACAGTTTTTCTCTGTTGGTTTGGCTCATTTCTTGAAACTGAAATGACATTCTCAAAGCAACATGGACAAATCTCCAAAACACCTTGCAATGGTTCACAATTGAATGGCATTTCTCATTGATTTCATCAAATTGCAAATGTCTTAGTACACGTCTTAAGTGTCTCACTGCATCTTTGCAAATGGTTACGTACAAGTAGCCTGTAGTTCGCACAATGATTTAGCACTTTTTCCAAATAAAAAGATCTTGCTGATCTAAACTGATTAGTTGATTCTCGGTCTAATGGTTGTTCTCTACAAAACATGTCAGCATGATTTCATTCTGTAAGTCATCATATGCACAATAGTCTGATCAATTGTCAAAATAAGTCAAGAACATAAAACCATGAACACCATGGATATGAATCCTACATTCATGCCAGTAACTGAAATTAGAACTTGACAAATGAAGGAGGAGGACAGGTGTTGTGTATGATTGTGAACGCTGCCAAACATGTACAAATAGAGCCAGGGCCAGGACCATTTGCAGTTTAAACATGAAGATATCTTGCAAAGTAAATGAGCAGCTTCCTGCTCGAGGAAGAGGAGGAGAAAGAAGAAGAAAAGGAGGAGAAGGAGCGAGGGTGTGTGGTGGTGGAATAGGGGGACGAGGCCATGTTGATATTCCTTCGGTGGGGTGGCATTTGAGTTTTCATATTGAGATTCGAATATTCGAAAGAAGAAAAAAAAACACAAGCTGTCCCATTATTTTTGACCCCCGGGATTTTCGAACCGCACAGATCCACTAAACAGG
>JBBMFX010000035.1:2188753-2195413 GCA_037832545.1 Rhabdalestes septentrionalis | reverse complement strand
GTGTGGGCACATTGTGAACTCTTCCCAAAGCGTCAGGCATCCATATGATAGCCTTTGAACAATGCGCGAATGATTACTAATCAGGTATTTTCTGGTCAGTGGCGAAATGAGTTTCACTTCTAATAAAATAGCAAATTCGCGCTATGCGCCACGCCACACCCCTTCTTTTCAGTGACACGCCTGACTCAGCGCAATGCCATCTACTATAATGACAACGTACATTTCTGCCGGAAAAAAGAACGATGCGCTCGCACAAAATAGCAATGATAGGTTGCGCCAGTGGCGAAAGCACGGTGCGCCGTGAGCATTATCCGGCCCCAGATGTCTGAAAGGAAAACTAGGGAAATTTACATTTTGGTCAAAAAATAATTTAAATAACCAAGAAAATAGGAGGGACATATCCAGTTTGATGTATATTGACCATGTTGACTGTTGGATTGTTGGACTGTAGACTGTGTTGGATTATCAGAATGTTGGACTTTTAGATTGTTGCACTATGGGAGTGTTGGATTGCTGGAGTGTTGGTGTGTTGAACTGTTGAAGTGTTGGGTTGTTGGAGTGTTGGATTGTTCAGCTGTTGGATTGTTGGATTGTTGGACTGGATAATTGTTGAAGTGTTTGACTGTTGAAGGGTTTGACTGTTGAAGTGTTGGACTGTTGAAGTGTTGGACTGTTGAAGTATTGGACTGTTGAAGTGTTGGACTGTTGAAGTGTTTGACTGTTGAAGTGTTGGACTGTTGAAGTGTTTGACTGTTGAAGTGTTTGACTGTTGAAGTTTTGGACTGTTGAAATGTTGGACTGTTGAAGTATTTGACTGTTGAAGTTTTGGAATGTTGGAGTGTTGGACTACTGGACTGGTGGACTGTTGGATTGTTGGACGTTTGAGAGATTGGACTGTTGAACTTTTGGATTGTTCAGGAGTGCTGTACTGTTTAACTGTTGGATTGTTGGGACTGTCGGACAGAGATGGGGACTCAATTCTGAGACTCAGACTCGAGTCACATTTAAGTTGGCCAAACACAGACTTGTGACTTGACTTGAGACTTGCCCTCAATTACTTGAGATTTAACTTGTAAACAATGTTTATTTAATAGGATAATTTATTTATATCTCACTTCCGTGAGAAAATAAAAGCTGTAATAGAATGTTTGCTGTGGTAACTGGTTGTTTCTGGGTGGTTGCTATGGTGTTCCTAAATGGTTGCTATGGTAGTTTATGGCCATTTTACGTGTTTGTAAAAACATTTGTATTAAACTGGCTGCCAATATTTCTGCTCAACAAGAGGACTGCCAAGCAGCGCCAAAATACCCTTTTAATAATTATAATCGTTATAATAATTAAAATATTATTATAACAGCATACTACACTGTTCATATTTGAGGTATGTATGTTTTACCAGAAAAACTTTGACCTAAATCTCGGCAAAAAAAGAATTTCATTGCACAGAGGAACTTGATTTAAACTGTTCAAATGACAAACATTTTGAATCTCTTGAATCACTTTTTGAGCATCTGATGCTAGTCTGAATTCATGTTATGACCATTTGTGTGTGTGTGTGTGTAGGGGAGTCGAGGTGACCTGCTGGTTTCCCTGTGTTATAATCCCACCGCTAACATCATCACTGTGAACATCATAAAGGCGCGTAATCTTAAAGCCATGGACATCGGTGGCACCTCAGGTACGTCTGCCACCATCGAGCAGCCCGGTAACCCAGACCTGAAGTGTGTGGACCCACTGAGCTTTGATGTAATGATCCAGAGAGACAGCGCCACTGAGGCAGTGACAGCTGTGAGGACAGCTGTATTACAGGTGTTCCAGAACATCAGCCAGGACCTACATCCTCCTCTGGAAGGAGCACACACTGTGTTGCTTTTACTCTGAAAGTACCCGGAGGGCTTCTATGCTGTGTTTGCATGTCCAAAAGGCAGTTGTTTTGCTATTTTAGTACTTTTTTATTTTATTAGGTATTTTATTACATAATGAATGAAATGTTACAGAATCAACAGCATTTGCATTCATTTTACATTCTCAGTTGGCACATTTGTGGTGATAAAACAAAAAAAAAATCTAATAAATGATATCTAGTCCAAAGGAAAACAAAAAGTATAAAGAATATTTACATAACTAAATCTTGTCCTCATAGTCTCATGATGTTTCTCCTATTGAGTTGTATCATTGATTATATTTACAATCTGAGCATGGACCCAAACAGTGAACAATGACTGTGAGTGAAAATTTAATTGAGTCAGCTATCATAACGGGTCAGACAGGTCCAGGTCATTAAAACCCTGACCTGAGTAGCGCTACTGTTTTTACAACCAAAAAATTTAAAATCAAATTCGACAAAACATCGTCTCTACTTACAAACTATATGGATTCTGGATCTGCACTTTCATCTTTGTTTCTGTTAGCTACAAGTCAGAAATACTCATATTAAGCAATTATTAATTTTTCTAAATATTTATGGAGTCCTCCTGTTAAGATACGAGAGGTCTCTCAGTCTAATTCTCAGAACTGATATCAATCGAGTTCAGGGTAAAATCACTGGATCTGATATCGGAAAATTGCCTGAATGATCACATAAACACTGAACGAAACTCATGATGTGGCATAAAGAGAAACACACAAATGAGGACACTGGTCCCAAATGGCTCCCTGTTTCCTACATGGTGCACCCAAACAGTGTATAATTTGTCTAAGAAAGAGCCGCTGGAGATTCAGCCATGTGAGCGGAACTAATAATAAACACACTGGGCACTATTTGGCTGAAAAAACTGAAATTTTATAACTTACACAGTGCCCCCTAGAGGAGGTAGGGAGTCATTTCGGGTTCAGACAGTTGTTCAAGAAGGTAAAAACGATATTGAATTGGTATTGATACTGGCAGGTACTCAAGGTTGTATGAGGTGTCCTGCAATGTGTGCCCCTCAGATCCCTACGTGAAAGTGTGGCTGATGCACAAAGACAAGCGTGTGGAGAAGAAGAAGACGGTGGTGATGAAGAGGTGTCTGAACCCCGTCTTTAATGAGTCCTTTCCCTTTGACGTCCCTGCTCACGTCCTCCGGGAAACCACCATCGTCATCACAGTTATGGACAAGGACAGACTGAGCCGCAATGATGTCATAGGCAAGGTACCAAGGAACGAATCTTGTTTTCTCTTCGATGTCCATTCTTTGACATTATATTGTCTTACTTTTTTGTTTCTGGTGTCACTTGCTACTGCGGAAATGAATAAAGCCTGTTTTAAGCCAAGAAAGGAGAATAAAATGTAGATATATTCAAATACAATAAAAAGCGATGAACTCTGACAGGTTGTAATGCTCAAGGGGCATGGTTGGTTTTGTTGAAAAAATTAGGTCCCTCGAATTCTAGCTCTGTAGCCGTGGTGGTAGCCAATCAGCACTCAGTAGCCATAAAGCCAATCACAACACATAAATAATAATTCCAGCCAATCAGCACTCAGTAGCCATAATGATAGGCAACCGGCACTCTGGAGCCATAATGCTAGGCAATCAGGGATCTGTAGTCATAATGCTAGACAGTAAGCACTCAGTAATTGTTATGCTAGCCAGTCAGCACTTACTACAAGCAAATCCGCACTCAGAAGGCAAAATGCTAAGTAATTAACACCCAGTAGCCTTTATTATTGCTAGTTAGCCCCTAGAAACTGTAATGCTAACTATTCAGTCATAATGCTGCCCTCCTAATGCCCAAAACATTCTGCTTTCTGTAGAAAAATGGACCAACACTTTCAAAATTAAAAGAAAGATTTGTGCAAGTAAGGTAGAAATGTGTATAAAATAATAATATTTGTAGCCCTTTAGCGCTATTCCCTCAGCTCATTGAGGCCCTGCAGTTTTCCAGTGGTGTTATCAGCTCTGATAAATATGGACAGCAACAGATGAGTTGAGGCGATGGGTGAGGTAGTTCTGGACAGGATTGTTAGTTACAGTGTGAGGTGTTGATCACAGAAATGCCTGTTGATGTTTGATATTTTCTCTCTTACTGTTTAACCAATCTTATTCTCTCTTACCCCTCTCTCTTTACCTCATGCTCCTCCTTCTTTCTCTCTCTCTCTCCTCTTTTTAGATCTATCTCTCGTGGAAGAGCGGTCCAGCGGAGGTAAAACACTGGAAGGATATGATTGGCCATCCACGCACTGCCGTCGCCCAATGGCATGCCCTCAAAGCCTAAAGTCCCACCCCCTGAGAGGAGAAAAAACAAACCCCTGTTTATATGCACAAGATTGAACACGGGTACCAAAAGCCATCCAACACTTTCTCTCTCTCTTTTTCACTTTTCGTTCCACAGAGGGGCTGTGGAGGTCCCTGTTTCTTTTTTTTTTTTTTTTTTTTTTGCTCCCAGGTCCCACCTTTTTTCTTACCACCAAAAAGAGGCTGAGCACTGCCAAAAAAAAATCATTCGTTGTTCAGAGAGATAACAGGCCCGTCTTCCTTCAGATGTATCTCCACTGTTCCTGGAACAGCCTGAAGACCAAACAAGGTGACTGCCACTATATCAGACTTCCTACATGGTAAACACCACAAAACGGCTGGAAATAAACCCCTCTCTTGGCCCCCCAGGCCCCCAATACAGAGAACCCCCCTCCATCTACTGCCATGGCTTTTTGTACTTTATTCCCTTCCCTTACTTTATTCCCTTCCCTTTCAAAAAGATCCGGGAAAGGATCGAAACACAGTGCAATATGTGATGGAGGGAGAGACAAACTTCTGTACTTGAACTTTTTTTTGTCATCTCTCGCTGTTTTTTCCTGGCACAAAGTGTAGAACCCCCTCTTTGCTGGATCCCCCGTTGTCTGTTTGTACCGTGGGTGCCGTGATGTGACAGAAAAACAAAAAAATTATTGTTCCAAAAAAAGAGAGATAAAGACTCGCTTCTCCTGACAGGATTGAATGAAAGGTTTAGAAAACATTCCAATAATTCTGTAAAAAAAAAAAAAGGCAAACGAGTGAGACCCTCGATATAGTTGATGTTCGCTGGTTTGGTTTCAGGTCCAGCTGAGACAACCGTTCAAAATGTTCTTCCACAGTGGAGAGAGTGTGTGTTGACAGGTGGTGGATGTGAGTGTGAGTGTAGTTTAGAAGATTGTGTGTGTGTGTGTGTGTGTGTTTGTGTGTGTGTGTGTGTATACATGTGTGTGTATGGGTGCACTTTAGGGCTGCACAACATGCACAAATTTCTGTAATGCAGTCATAATATAATTTACATACATACAATGCATTACAGAAACAAATAATTTCCAAAATCTATTATGATCCCCAGTTATATTAATTCCAAACTGTAAAACAAACCACAGAAATAATCCCCGGTTGTACTAACCCCATATTGTAAAATGAACCACCAAAGAAGTTATATTAATTGCATTCTTTAGAACAGAACCATATAAATGATCACAAGTATAATACTCCTATACTGTAAAAGTAATTGCAAAAATAACCCACTTTTTATACTAATTCAGTATTTTAAAGAACCAAAAAAAATTATTATATTAATCTCAGTCTCTAAAACCACTGATAAATATGCTATATGCTATTACCATTACATACTATAAAACACAATGTGCAGGTTATATACTCCCTTTTTTTTTTAAACATTGAAAAAATCACAGGTTATGAATAACTAATGTTATTTTAATCCAATATTCTATAAAAAATTGCAGAAATAATCCCACAATGTACTAATCCAGTGCTCTAAAGGACTTTAAAAAATAAATAATCCCAGGGTATATTAATCACAAACTATGAAATGTGGTGTAAAAATAATCCAAGTCTGTATTATTATACAAATCATAGTAATTCCTCTAGGTTGTACTAATGAGAAACTATAAAACAGTACTGTAATAATCCAAGTTAATTTATTCACATGCTCACAAATTAGCCATAGACCCCAGATTATATTAATCTCATGTTTTGAAAATTAGCAAAGATAATCCCAGGTTATATTAATCCCATTATTTAAAACTAACCATAGTATTAATCCCAGATTATATTAATCACATTATTTAAAACAAACCATAGAATTAATCCCAGATTACATTAATCACATTATTTAAAACTAACAATAGAATTAATCCCAGATTATATGAATCACATTATTTTATAATGAACCATTGAAATAATCCCAGAAAAATGTAATATATTAACTGTTATATTAACCCAGATTAAGACGGTATGTACCACCCTGCCACAGCCATGTGACCCGGAACAGCAGTTCACACTGCTTTCACTTAAATCAGACAGGTAAATTATTAATTGAAATTCAGATTAAATTGAATGTTTACACATGTTTTCTTCTGGTGAGTGGCTAAATGTGTACAGGGTAACGCCACTCATCAGTATAAAGACATTTTTCCACAGGTATAGAGGAACCATATTGTACCTAAACTAAACTGTGACACACATAATTGATTTTCCAGTGTATCTCAGCCCAGTAACATTGTTTCTGATGCGTCGGCAACACAGTGGTGATGGAAAACCATAGAGGAGCTTTTGTTTTTCTTCAGTTTTCTCGGTATTTGTAAGCCATACAATGAAAACCAAGCACACCTTTTGATGTCCTGGTATACCATCACATTTCTCAGAGTATTAAAAACTCTCAGTGAAAATTATCTTTAGTCCAAACAGATACTATTGGTTGTAC
>JBBMFX010000035.1:2178753-2183753 GCA_037832545.1 Rhabdalestes septentrionalis | reverse complement strand
CATGTGTGTTGGACTGGAGCTGAAGGAACCCTGTCCTGGTCTCCTGCTCCACCTCCACAGAGACAGGCGCTGGGGCCTGGAAATTGAACTGCTCAAAAAAGAGCGCCCACCACGCCTGCCTGCCACGCCAAACTTACTTTTCACACACCCCTCTCACAGCCTTCACACAGCCCCACACACAGTCTCATACAGCCTCACATACCTATCACACAATCTGACTTTCTTCACACAGCCTCACACCTTTCACACATCCCTCACACAGACTCACACCCATCACACAATGTCATTATGAGCCAATTACAATAGAAGTAAAGTAGGAAGTATTTGTTTCTATAAAATGGTCAGTGAAAGAAAGCACAAGGTAGGCATTTCTGATAAAGTGGCCCATGTGTACCTTTTATGAGCCCTCGTCCTTAGTCAGTATCCAGGAGAGTTTCTGTCGTCTGTATGTTTAACAGCCTCATTACAAATTCAAAAGGCCTGGTTGTGTCACTATGGCCTGAAGTTAATAAAACAGGTTTACATGGCACCAGATATTGTTATAATATTTCAAAAAGACATTGAGCACCAGGCAGGCTATAAGGCAGCATTGCCCCCTGGAGGACAGACAGAGATTAATCATGCAGCTCAGCATTATTATATTCCCATCCTCTATTTTGAACTTTTATGTGAGGCATATGTAACACAATATTTAATATTTCTATATTTCATCTGAAAGTGACATCACTGACTCACTGTTTATAAGATGAAACTGGAACAGGGCATAAATCTCGAGGTCTTCCTCAAAGCAGTAGATGGCAGTCATTGCATTTCTGAAAACATGCGATTTGTCCTGGGTGGGAAAATTGATTTTAATATACATGAAAATGTATAAGAAATAAAACCCTGCTGGTTTCCAGTGAGTGGAACCAGGTATTTCTAATACACTGGCCAGTGAGTGGAAGTAGGTGTTTCTAACAAAGTGGCCCAAACACAATTTTAAAGGGAGAGTTTGAAAAGTCAGATGTACACTCTTGTCCACCTACCTCAGTAGGTCAGCTGAGATGCGTGAGCACGAGACCTGATCAAGAGTCAGTTTCCATGACAACAACCATCTTAAATACTGAAGAATCTGATCTGAGGTCAGTCCTGGAGTTTGAATTGGCTGCCTGCTGTAGTTCAGTTCATTTTACATAGTGTCAAGTCATAGTGTGTCCTAAACCACATCTACTTGTCTGATTTACCTTAATGAAGAGCTGGATGTGGCTTGAGGGTTCAGATGTTTTGGGGAGGAACAGATTTGGGTGACTATTGACTTCCAATGTTAGCAAAGTTAGTCTAGCAGCTCCAATACTGAACTAGAGAAGCAAACAATGGGCCCAAACACGTCTCGACTCTAAACGTATTTTCTGATTCGCTGCCTTGTATTACAGCGCATTCAGCATGAAGATGTGGAGCTAAAATTCTTCAGACCGAATAAGATATATGCAAATATGTTGGTATTGGGACATCACAAAAACTGATTTGAAAACAGGCTTTTATTGTGGCGCAGTTCCTTAATATGGACTTGTATGAATGGGCCAGTAAATGTACAATTTAAAACACTATTTACTTTGCACAATTTTAATGAAAGAAAACTGATAATATAGGTCCTTTAATATATTGAAAGATATAAGAGTTTCAATATGTAGCAGCAAAATCACCACAGGGATATGTTGTCTATATCAGTGGTCCCCAACATTTTTATCACCACGAACCGTTCAACGCTTGACCATTTTAGCGCGGACCGGGCTGGGTGGCTGGCGGCACGCAGATTGTGTGTTTTCGAATATAATAACAAATGTGAATCCACTGTACTACTCGTATGAATCTTTATTAGCAGCTTCCTCACAACAGTCTCTGTTTTAGGCGCTCAAGTGACCAAAAATTAGCCAAGAGAATCTGGTCATTTTTCAAAATAAAAGATTTTTTATTAATAATTATTTTTATTATTTCTGGGCAGCCCGGGACCAATTGATCCATGGAAACTCTTGATAGACTCTTGTACACCCTTGATTTCTTAAGTGTGGTGGTAAATGAAACCAGATTTCTCCAACACAAATGCTGCTGTTTTATTCACCATCAACAACTCGTGAAGCTTCATGCGTCACTTGAGTGTTTATATGGATGGTGACCATGTCTCAGGATGCCCAGCATCTGTCCTTAAACCATTAATGGCTTTAGTTTTAGGATCAAAACCGTCTCTAAACTTTGGTACAAAAATGTCTTGGTTGTCAGGTGGTGCAACCATATTTATTTCATGCAATAACTTTCGGGGAGAGTTTTTTTTAGGCAGATGTCTGGTTCCATTCACCACCACTGTGAACAGCTGTTGGCCACACATTGGCAAATGTAATTGTGGTCTGACATATCAAGGCACTTTAGCCTTGTGTTAGCACCCCCTGGAGATGACGGAGGAGAAAAACTTCACTGGCTTTTATCAAGATATTCCAGATTTGGTGCATCTAGCCTCTGTTCCATCTCTCGGTTCTTAGTAAACTCCTTCAGAAGATCCATCACTTCACCCTGATACACATCTGGAGTCGGTTTGGCCTCTGGAAAAAAAACACAGTGGGCACTTTTATAATAATAATCAGAGGTGGGTGGTCATTACGTCTTTTAAGAATATTTCAAAATAATACAAGACAATGCAAAAAGTATTGACGCATCCCTTAATTTCTTCATATTTTGCTTCCAAAAATCCAGACTTTCTTTTATTTTTAATTTTCAGTCTTGAGGAACAGTTCTCTTTTAGAAAAATTTATTTTTGCACCAACATCATGATTCAAAGAGAAATATGAAGAAATGAGAGAAGGCTTTAGCACATTACTGCAGACAGTGATCATTTCAGTCATTATGATTTATCTGCTAATTCCCTCTGGGTTTAATTTCATTATTATGATGGTTCAGCACTTTGCCTTCTTCCTTTGCTGTTCCTCATTTTTATGTCATTTGTATTGTATTTAGAATTTTAATGTTAAAAAGTGATGAGGCATGACAAGATCATTACTCAGAAATTAGCAATTTAGTTTAATCCTCAGCTAAGTCAAAATAAATGTTAGAGAAACTGTCAGGCCTGCAGAAGCGATTCTATAAGTAGGGATGATACATTTAGGACTGTACTGATATCGATATTTATACTAATTACTAATACTGTTATTGATTCTACAATCACACAAGTGTGAGTGCAGTTCAATGGATGTGAAAGTTTATGTATGAACTACATTAAAATAACCCCTTTGCCTTTATCACAGCAGCACAGATTCATTTTTTTGGAAATAACTTAAGCCTAAACCCTCCCAGCACCCTTTCAAGCCTGCAACAGTTCTGAAAGTGAGAGTGACCATTCTTTCATATGTGACCACATCACAGCACACGGTGTGAACAACTGGTTCTGTCTCATTTGCAATTAATCATGTGCTACTTCACACTATAAAATATTGAAAACCACTCAGTTACATCAGTTTTTACTTTTGTATTTCTACTGTTTTCTTGTCTTGTGATCATTTTTTTATAATGCAGGTTGGACCTAATCATTTATGTCCTGCTCACCTGTTGCCCAGTAGTAAATGTCCCAGTCGTTGCTAGGCTCATTGATAAGTCTGTCATACTGACGCAGCTGAGCTTCATTCATGCTCTCCAGGTACTGCTTGGAAAAGATGCTGATGTTGAGAATAGAAAAAAGAATTTGCAAAAGGACTTATGAGAATCAGATGCAGCACTTACACAGGTATTACAATTACCATTTGTTCCAGCTCACACCCACTGGGTAGGACTGGGAACTGAAAGTAGATTCCAAATTAGAACTGTTAAGAAAATACCCTGTTATAGATGAATTCACCATGTATCAACATATTCATATGTATTTAAATTTTGTTTATTTTACTGACATTTTAAAGGACTAACAGATATTTGTTTGTTTTCTAAACATTTATCTCCACTTTTTTACCTTTATGAAATCAAATTGGAACTGATCAAATTCAAACATAGCCAAACCACAACACTGCAGCACAGGTAGTTCCAGTTATTTTACTTCCTGTGAATACTTCAAATCAAAATCTAAATGACTGTTTGTGCTAAATTAACTTATGTTTATTACTAATAATACTATTGCACATTATTATTAATATTATTAGCAGAGCCAGTTGTACTAGTAATAGTATAATCATTACGATGATCGTTATTAATAGTAGTATTTGGTAAAAAATACTATATTACAATACTAATATATTACTATAATATTAGTAGTATTTGTACTTCTATAATATACTATTACATATCCACAGTAGGTTGTTTATTTATCACATACTGTTGATAGTACAGAATATTTGCTGGAGAGCTTTAATTAGACTTGCTTTGTATTATATTTTAAATTGTTCTTGTCTTTCTGTCTCTCTGGGTCTGTGCAATCATAACATAGGCAATTTCCTCCTTGATCAATAAGGTTTTCTGATTCTGATTTTATTTTTGAGAGGTGTGTGAGTGTATACAACCTAACATTTTCCTGATATGAGCAGATTGACACTCACAATATTGTTGTTTTAATTTACTTCAGTGTGGCAGAAGGCAGGAAGAGCTTACCTGAGGAGTATGCAGTTTTCCAGCATGCCCCTCTTTCGGCTCTCATACAGCAGACGCTTCCTTTTAATGTCCAGCGACTCATCTTTCCTCTCCTGCCACGGGGGGATTGGGATCTCTATCATTTGGGGTTCTGGGGCATCGCAACGGTAACCTCGGGTCGCCACTGACCCTGCGATAGCTGGCCTCAGCGACGTCCGGTACAGACCACAGATGACCTGGCAAGAATCAAATGACAAATACAGTCAGATACAGATTTAATGGAGTGCGCTAGTGATGGGAAGTTCGGATAATTTTACCGACTCGGATTTTCGAGTCTCGTTCAGCAAAATGAACGAATCTTTTTTTGAGTCATCTCATAAATTTTGTTCATTTTAGCAAAATATTCTTAAAATGTTACGTGT
>JBBMFX010000035.1:2118190-2143946 GCA_037832545.1 Rhabdalestes septentrionalis | reverse complement strand
CACTTTTGGCAGACCTGGAATTATTTCTACAGATTTAATGAATTAGTGTGACTGCTGCAGAGGGACCAGGCTCCAGTGTATAGAGTTAAATACAGCTATTCATGCAGCCTTGTCACACTTAATAGAAAACTCCATTCCTCATTCTGAGTATGCCCTTCTACCCACTGGACTTTTTAATCTCATGATGAATCTCTGGGATTGTGTGAATAACCGAGTCTCCTGACAGTCATGAGTTCAGTGTCAGGTGGCCATTTCATAAATATACATATTAAAGACATCATCAAACAGAGTGAGGTCACTTAACTTTCCAGGAATTGAAATAAATTGTCCTTTATGGCTTATATACAGAATCTGCACATAATCTGAAGCTTTTTTCATATTGGTTTCTGACCTTGTAAGTAATAATGGTTATGATTTGTTGGAGCTAGTAAAATAAGTGTGTCTTGACCAGCCTATTGGTTATAACCAGCATTACTGATCCTCTGGGACTTACATAGAAATGTGAACAATTGGAATCCAAATGTAAAAACTCACAATATTAAGAAATGTCGAATTAATCTTAAACAACATTTAAAAAATTAGATTGGGTGAAAGTCAGTGGGAGTGCCAGGCTAGTAGTGCGCCCCCTGCTGACAACACGTGCTGATGCACACCCCACCCACAAGGTGTTTTTACACGTTCCATTAGAAACCCTGTACATTACTTGTTTAATGGCTATGTTTTATTTGTCTACTGTTTTTTATTGTATTACTGTGTTATTCATTTTGAACACAGAATATCAGGACACCCATAGTGCACTGTAAAACAAATGCTAGCCAACTTTGTGTTTAATTTTTTTCAAGTTAATGGAAGAAAAGTAAGCCTAATCAACTTCAGCGTTTGATTTTATGTGAAAAAACAGATTTCTGTTCTGTTGACTCACTGTTAAAACTCAATGATTAAAATGCACGTAGGTTTAGTTTATGCATGTTGATTACAGTACTGAGTTCATTGAACTTAACTGACAACAAGTCATCTGAGTTTTAGGCAAACCAAGTTTTATTTTGTTTTTTTGTTTGTTTTTTTGTACAATGAGGATGTATTCTATATCATTCTATACATTGTGAGGTGTTTATTAGGGCTCCCAAATGTCCGACAATAGCGTCAAATTTCAGGACTTAAAATTATGACAGCTTGTTAGTTGAACTTATCATGTGATTCTGACCATGAATTGATGGAATGCACTCCAACCCTAATGAGTTTTTCCAGGAGCAGCACACGAAGTTCTGCTGTTCCCTGATAAGACCCACAGCAGAACCGTCCTAACTGTGAGTAACTATAATCACATTTGTAAGAACATCTTTATATCACAGATCACTTCTGTAGTACTGAGTAAAACATTTCAATTTTCTGATGCAATTTTAGTTTCTTAATGTGTGTGTGTGTGTGTGTGTGTGTGTGTGTGTGTATGTGTGTATTTTACCTCTTCCCCTTCTTTTTATCACTCTCTGAGGGCCAGATGATAAAGAAAACCTTGAATCAGACACTTTATCATGTTTGAAAGCCTTTGGCATGCCTGTAAAGAACATCCTGTTGCAGTAAAGAATGGCTATTACTGTAATGTATAACTTGGCTGTGACCTTTTACAGCCTTTCTTGCTCTATTAAATATAATATGCTGGATATAGATACGTTATAGATACATTATTTGCAACACAGAAGAATAAAATGAAACTAAAAAGAATGCAACAATTTAGCTGTAGAATAATGTACATTGTATACATATGAATATAGACATTAAAATGTCAGACAAATAAACAGATAAATAAATGATCCCTTAGAGTACAGAAGAATAAAATCATACTCAGGAAAAATGGACTAAAAAAATAATTCAGATTAACTGTCTCACCTTTACCAATGACAAAAAGAAAACTTGCAAATAATAGTATGTTACATAGGAAATTCCAAAATTCTCTTGTCACCTATGTGTTGTATACGGGAAATCTTTGTAACAGTTTAAAAAAAATTCTCCTCAGCTCACACTAGAGAGCAGAACCAACCGTGAGCATGTCAGCTGGACTGGCTTTGGAAAAGAACAGCATTTAAATCTCAGGAGATCCTGGGTCCACTCTAGTGGGCCTGAAACGCCCCCAAACTTTATCCTGTACCCACTGGCTGCACTGTAATCCAAGATGTTCCGTCCTACCAGCCTCTCCAGTGTCCTCACTCCTATCACCTCATGTGCAGGACAGTCTCAGCAGGTGGTTGCACAAGATGTGCCCTCCAAAAAAGTAAGGCGTGCACTGATATTGGGCTTGTTTCAGTGAAAAATCAAATAGGCACCAAAACACACCTTGGCTGGTCAACTGATTGGGATAAATTGGAAAATTGTCTGATTTTTCCTTAAAAGCTCTAGTGTGGCTCAGTAGCTATTGATTGTGTGGGTGGGGCCAATTTTAAAGACAGTCCTCATCTCACAACTTAGAATACAATAAAATATACTACCTGAAGATAAGATGGCATGTGAGTGTAGGAAACAAAACACAAATGGCTCTTATTAGTCAGCAGAGCTGCATTTTAGCCTCCACTATGCAACCTTCCCTGCATATCCCCACCCAGGTCTCTGAGGCCTGTTTCTTTAACACAGCCATGACCGTAAATTGTTGTGAAATCATTGTTATATGGGATTTGAGATGATGTTGGAAAATCATGTATAATGCATTCAGCCTAACTCTGTATTTCCTGACTGTGGTGTTTATTTTGATCTCAGCCCTCGTTGTGGCTGTGATTTGTGGATCTGTGGCTGTGATCTGTTGATCCTGATTGGAATTTGCCAAAAACCAACCACCACATCAGTGTAAAGCACCTTAGAGATGCAGTGACCAAAGTGTCCAATAGGTTCAGCAAAGCAGAAGCACTTAAAGATAAGACCTGAAGATAAGAAGGCATGAGTGGAGAAAAATAACATAGGTAGACTTTTATTACTCAGCAGAACTGCAAATTAGCATCGACTGTCTAGCCCATACTATACACTATGTGGGTATGAATATTGGGACGCCTGACCATTCAACCAACAGAGACATTGCATTCAACTATAAAGACTTGCAGCTCTAAATTTTCTTGGAAAGCTTTGCTTTTGTGTCCCAATACTTTTGTTCACATTAGTATATTTCCCCGCCCATGACTCTACCGCTCGTTTCTTTACCACAGCCACATGTGCCACTTCCATTAAAGGCAGTGGGCGGTCTAGAGGTTGAGTGGACCGCGATGATTGGACAGCTTCACTATCGTGACTTTTTTTTTTTTACGTGAGTTGCTTTTGATTGGTCGACGCGTCTTGGTCCGATTTTGTCTCACTTTAATCAGCATAAAGGAGGAGGAGATCCGAGCCGGGAGAGGAACCGGGACTGATCCGGGACTGATCCAGAGTGGAGACCCGGACTCACCGGCTTTCGGAAGAATGCTTGAAAACAAGAGCGAGAGATTAAAAACTTTTTTAAGAAAAATCGACGAGAAAGCCATATTCAGAATCAAGCATCTGATGAAGGAGAGGTGAGTTAGCTAAGCTGCTAAAGACAGATTTTCACTCTGCCCTCGCTTCCTTGGCCCTTCTGACTTAAAACCTCCTTTATTGACGACAAACAGTTTAAAGAGCCGACCGGAATGAGTGTTTATGCTTTTATATTTTTACAGTAGTGCATTTAATGGGATTGCCCCTGTTGTCCGTTGTCTAACGGTACAGCCCGGATCGGCTAGTGGGGTTAGCAGGGTTCTGGGAAGGCGGTCAGTATAAAGGTCCTGGTTTGTCTGTGACTTGTAATTAAATCTCTAAATCTGTTACAGCTATGTCTTTAGATTTGTTGGGTTTTTTGGATGCTCCCTGAGTAATGTATTCATCTGAAAATGTAAGGCCCTACATTCCTTTACATAAATAGTGTTTATACATAGATGGATAGATAAATAGACACACGCGAACTATACGGTGACCAACTCCATAATAAAGTCAATGGATTTGAATTCCATTTCATTAAAGCCTGTTAGTATAATGCTATATATTGGCCTTTAGGTTGGGTAAGTGTGTGTCTGATTTTGCTGATGTAGGGATTTAGGGCTTAGAAATTCCGTTCCTCTAAATCTGTGTGTTTATATATAAAAGACACCTGGTGATATGTATGTATGTATGTATGTATGCATGTATGTATGTATGTATACAGTGTGTGTATAGTACTTGATGTGAGGTAGGAGTGGTCTTGCTGGTCTTTGATGAAGGGACTTGAAATGATGGGCGTGTGTAATGCATTCAGCCTAACACTAATTCCTGATTGTAGAGTTTATTATGATCTAGGCCTTCATTGTGAATGTAATCTGCTCATCTGGGGATTTCGAGGACCTTTTAAAACTGTATTATTTAATTCTGGAGTTGTTTGGTGCATTTCAATGGGGTGAAAATTTGATTGTCCAGTGCTAAAGCTGATCTTGATTGGAACTGACCTAGAACCAACCAATCAGGGCTGTTGGTGATGGTCTATTATTATGTTGAAGTCTCAGAGATGAGGGCACTGGTGTGTTCAGCAGGTTCAGTAAAGCAGGATGTGGCTGTTGTTGTGATGGGAAATGAGGCCCATACAGGCCATTTGGTTCAGACAAAGACCTAGTTTCATTAAACGTGTGAATTTTTGACTGCAATTAGGCATTGCCACACATTCCTTTCTAAATGGGCTTTCTCCTGGTGTGAGAATGAAGATTGATGGCACTGTTTAGATGCAAATTGCCTACTTGGACCAAACTGTTTTGCAATGTCAGCTTTAAACATCCATGTCCCCAATCAGGGCTATAATCTAATTACAACATGAACTAGATGCTGTTACATAATTAATTAGTTTGAAGTGGGTCATATTGACAGGTATTCCTCTAGTTAGAGAGATGATCTCTTTGGACACGCAGTGTACTCAGGTTCTGCAGTGTTTATCGTGGTTCAGGGCCTATTTTTGTCCACTCTCTGTGGGTCCAGCTACAGCTGCTATAACAGGTGCTGGTGTTTTTGCTGCTAATACAGTTCCCATACGAACTCCTGCTCTTTAGAAAACTCAAATGACTCTTAATTAAGGGTGTAAACACAAAACGGAAAACAAACAAAAAAAGCGTCACAACTTGGCTGCCCTTCTAATGTGTAAGCTTGGTGGAAAATTAATATCATTTTGGTTCAGAAGTAGTTTCGATGTTTATTATGTGACCCTCACAGAGCAGCCTAGCTTAGAATAGATGTGATTTTTAACATAGTTGATCATTTGCTCAATTCTTTTTAGATGCTTTTCTGAGAATGTGAGGTTTAGACCCTTTTTTAAACATCAGCACTTTAAACATCATCTTCTATAAACTATTAGTTCTTAGTGGCCACATCTGGGCAAGTGTTGTAGCTCTGAGAGGGATGTTGCAATTTCTACCCCAGGTGTGGATCTCAGAGTGAAGCGAAAGTTCAGAAAGGTTTCTCTTCTTTTAACGCCTCTACATCTTTCAGTGCAACAAGCAGAGACAGACCTTCACCTTCTACATTCCTCAGGAGTCAACATGAAAACCTGATCTTTGTCTTGACACTTTCATTTTTTCTCACCTTGTGCTTATAATGGGAAGTTGTCATACCAGATAACCATTTCCTCGTTAAAATGCTTGCTGTGTCTTGCCCATGGTTTTGAGATACTGATGGACAAGAAAAACATTGCAGAGAACAGAAGATTGTGGATAGTTTTTTTTATTAACATTTCTTAACTTTTTTCTAATATAGTATTTATAATGATTTAAGCTGTTATAAACAAAAATTTTAACATTAATTGACATAAGCCAGTTGTAGCCATGCTTCATTTTTGCTGCATATAAAACACTACATTGATTTAAGTAGCTAGTTTACTGATTATTTTTGATCAGTAATGACATATTTTGTCGATCATTATAGTGTAAAGAAGTTCATGCCCTCTACTGGGAACGCACATGTTCCCAATTTATTTCACTCTTACTTGTAATTTGCTGAATTTAGTTATTTGGAATAGAAACCATTGTAACCTGTGTCAAAGTAATGGCTATATCTGATGATTTTGCTACGCACAGGTTTTTACCACATATACCATACAAAATTATTTCATAAACTGCATATTTATCCTTGTTAGACACGGAAAAGTTTTTGAGTGAACAACTTCAAATGAAAATATGTCAAATCTAACTAGTTTCTTTTATAAGAACCTGTAACATTCGTCTGGTGATCCAAACTCTGTTGTTTTAAAGGTGCTTTATAAATAAATTGGATTATAATTAGGAACTAAAATGGTGAAAATACTGTAAATATAAACACTGAATAGTTCTACATCTAGAGTGCTCTCTATAAGTGACACATTTGCACTTACTACATAAACACATTTTTCATATTATACAAATTTGCATGTAACAGCTCTTAAGATTTGCTTTGAAAAACAGCTTAAAGGGCTTACAAACTTAACAAACATTAAGCCTCCTTTCTGGTCAATGTCCACAGCTCACTCTGGTCGCCTAGTGGTTAGGGGCTTTGCCCTGTGATCAGGAAGGGCGAATTGCGGCCTGCTGCTTCGCTTGGTGAGTGGGTTAAGTGGGTTAAATGCAGAGGATGAATTTCGTGCAGTTCACACTGTGTGCTGTGGAATGTTCCCATATGACAGAAGGGCAATTTTCCACTTGCAAATAAATAGCAAAGTGAGAGATCAGGTTTGAACAGGTCTTTAACGTTAGTGCAGACGTACAGATCATCCGATGAACATGAGGTATGAGATACGTATTGTAAGAAAGGGATTTGTCCCTCCCTCTGAGTTAAGGCCGCTGTTGTGGAATGAGGCTCATAGTTTCCCATAGCAGGTATGGTGAGAAGAACCAGCTCCCAGCGGGATCATGTGAGGCTCAGGTGGGAATTCCAGGCGCTGCATTGTTGGCCGTGTTAGCCAGCAGGAAGAAAGGCTCCCTCTGTGCAGACGCTCGGTCGGAGGAAGACGGTGTGATGCATCGAGCCACATGACGTGCACAAATGTCCTTTCTGGAAAGGGGCTGGACTTTGGCCACAAGTGCAGCATTGTTGCTCTGCCTCAGTTATTAGTGTTTGGCCTGAATCTGTGTACCGTCCGCCACATCCGCCTCATTCCGGCACCCTTCACTCCCAGATCAGCCGAGCGGCAGTAAAGACAAGGCCTTTCTTCACGCATGACCACGATGCAAATCCCGTTTGTTCTCCCCCATTTTGTTTGCATTCAAATTTAATGGAGGCCTGCTTATCACCAAAACGCTTTTACATTCTTAAAGTGCCTATATTGTGGAGAACTACTTCTACTTTTTAATCAAATCATTTAATGCATTTGTAAAAAGTAAGAAAGTGGCGTCAAAGCTGCGCAGTATGTGGAAACTAAACTTCACAAACAGCCATGTGGAGTGATCTCAGAAAGACATTTTTATGTTTTATTTAGTTGACTGCAGTTTAGCCCTGCCCAATTCTGCTGTGTTTCTGTCCAGACATTTTCTGATAAATGGACCAAAAGAAACTTTTCAATGATGTGGAACAAAACCTCTGCACATTAACTTGCATTAAAATGTTTCTGTAATCTCTGTAAAGTTACCTTTGGAGAACAGAAACAAATAACAAAAACGAATATCTGTTTCATTCTAAGGACAGCTGTTAATTGCTATAATGTCATAATGGCTTTTGATACCATAAAGGAAAAGTATAAGATACTGTAGGACATGGATCAGTTAATATAGGCATAATACATATTTGTATGGGGCAGTAATTGAAAAGTAGTTTAGACAGTTATCTCATGTAGAAGGTCCTGGGTTTGATTCCTGACGCGTACAGCCAAGTTCCTTGCCTGGAGCTTGCATGTTCCCTGTACTTGGGTTTCCGACGGGTTCTCCCGTTTCCTCCCACAGTCCAAAGACCTGCTCATCAGGTAAATAGAAGAAGTTAAATTGCATTTTAGATTGCTAAATTGTGTCTGCATCTGCCTTGTTCTGGACCGGCAGCAAGGATAAGCAGCTCCCAAATTGAACTGATTATGCATTCTAAAGATTTTACATGTAGACTGTTTGTTCTACTTTTAAAAAAAAAACAAAAACAAAAAGAAAACTAAACAGAGTATCTGCTTTCGCTCACCCTAAACAGCCCAATCTGAGCCTCCCTTCTGTAAATAACCCAGACTAAACATGGATACAAATAAAAACAAGAACAGCTACCTTTGCGCTGTGCGAGGTCATGATTATGACCCCATATTTTATCTGTGCTGTGCTTCAGCCTTGTTCCATCCATGTATTTTGGAAAGGCGGAGCTGGCTTAACTCATAGGTACCTCCTGCCACCTCATCGGTAAGATCCTGAGAAAGATCGCCCGCTTCCTGGACTGTCCTATACAGGGCTGTGATCATATCATGCTCTAGCTCGGCCTTTTTAGATGGTCTAAAATTACACTCCAGTTCAAAACAACATTGCTGATGTCCTTGCCAGCCCGTCCGGTGGACCTGGTATTGATACTAGTAAGTGTCATAGTGTAAATTCTCCAGGACTGCCTTTTGCTTATGTAGGCCTGAAAATGGATATGGCACTGGCAAAATCAACTTGATGCTAGTGTAGTTTAATTGCAATACCTGCTGTCTCAGTGCGGGTTGATGGTTACAACATGATTGAAAATAAGCAACATGTCCCTTAAATGTTCCTGGCTTGGAGATGCAGTGCCAGTTCAAACTCTTTTTTTTGCATAGAACCTTTACATTATGGAGGTTTGACATCAGGCCCGTCATACTCTTATATTACCAGAAATAGGGGGTTTCTCATGTAGGTCTCATCACAATCAAATAATAGCAGAATGTGTTAGGCTGTTGTGGCCTGACAATGTGGGGAAACATTATAAATTAATATTACTAATATAATAATACTAATATCGCAGTTTAACGTGTGATTTATTTTCTCCAGAGGTCCAAACACAGCTTGCCAGAATGTCAGTTTAAGAGCTCTGTGTAATCTTAAATTTCCCAACCCAAAACCTTTTTAACGACCTATATGCCTAGAAGATCTATATTCTGTGCCCTTTATTTTTTCCGCTGCTTTAATTGTCTTGTTTTCTGATAGAGCTATGTTAGAGTGTAAAGAGTCTTTTCAAACATTGCGAACATTGAACAAAACTACTGTTCTATTGTTCTGTTCTTTTGAACTCTTATTTACTCCTATCCTCTTGTGGCATTGGGCATGGATATGACAAAAGTATTTCCCTCGGGATAAATAAAGTTCTTTCTTCTTAAATTACACATTAAAGATGCATTAAATCTAAAACTAAACTTTTTGCCAAAACCAAACTTAAACAAAACCATAATGCTGCTCATAAGCAACTTGGTATCCCCTAGACATTTTCGTCATTTGAGTGTCTAGGTTTAGATCTAGTAGAGGCTGTTACAGTCTTTTATCTTCAGTTGCATTTAATCAGTATTTAGTTGGATGTTAATTAAGTACACTGTGAGCATCTGGAAAACATCCACAGAATCCACTTAAAATAGTTTCCCCATTTTCCAACCATTTTATTTAAGCTGTTTTTGTTACTGAGCTTTGAAGACAAATGAATGTAAATAATTACATTCTACCATCAGAAAATAATCCGGTTTGGAACACTGCTTTTGTCTAGCATGAATGTGAGGGGGCTAAACCACTGTAAACTGAACAACCAGATATAGATTGATATCCCTATATGGATTGTATAGAGTGGGGCATCCGTGATGCATCTTGTGTCTACATACTGCATTGCACAAAATAGCATTTTTTCTTTGAGAGGTTTTTCATTATATTGGTCTGTTTTTATATTTGAAGCTGGAACTTCAAAGTTTCACCCTTCTCATGATGCCAATATAAAATGAACAATCATTTGTCTCCAAAGGCTAAAGAACTGGGTAACACATGGTGTTATTGCTGGCTGCACTGGTTTAGGCCATGTCTTAACCTTACATAGCCTAAATTTCCGACATTCCTCCACCAAATCCTTAATTCACATCTGTTGGTTGGTAAGCCCTTTGCCTGACTGGGACAGTCATGAGCCTTCGTGGTTCCATTGAAGAAACGGTGTGTAAAAGCCGCCCGTCACGTCATCGGGGATGAGTGGTGAGGTAAGTGTCATTGTTAGCTCGATGACTCAGTCTGTCCATCAGCATGTCAGCTGGACGTGGAGGATCACACTGATAAGAAGGGATCAATGGGAAGTAACGATGGCCCACTTGCAGCACGTCTGAAAAACTCCCACAGAGCACAGAGAAGGCTGTAAGCTCACAATGAGTCAAGAGTGCATCGTTTATTTTCAGGCATCCAGGCCAGCTGACTCTTTCATTTTGAATCAGACTTATTTCCTGAGCCTTTGGCCTACTGTGGGTTCCTCTTATTTCTTCGGACTCTCAGGCATTGTCCGGTATTCAACAAAAAGTTGCACCAATTATAATGCCCTTTTGTGAAGCTTCCTTTTGTTCTCCTTACATTCCTCCACTTTGCTTTGATGGCATTTAAATAAGAAAGGGCAAGGGTACTGCATTCCTTTCCACCCACGGTCCTCTTGTTTCCAAGGAAACCCCAGCTGAGCTCTGTGAGCTGGTTCAAATCTCCTCTATCGCTCCTCTGGCTTGCCTCGTGTTGTTCAGCCGCCACGACTGCATTTATGTGCGAGCAGATGCAGTAAAAAGTAACCTTTAGACCCATCCGTGTTCCTCCTAACCGAGGGGTAAGAGTTTCAGGGCCATTCATGTCTGTACTGCGACAGAGAGGAAGAAGCCAGCGAGCTCCGTCCATCATGGAGAACGAAAAGAGCCAGAGCCTTTCGGAGGCAGCAGATGCTGTGGAGGCAGAGGAAGTGGAGAGGTAGGGGGTTTTCACGTCACTGTTTGTTCCCAACAAGTGGTGGCGTTGGGTTTGGATTTGGGGGAGGAACAGCTGTTACAGGCCAGTGTTAGCAAGACTGTGTCGTGACCTGGATTTGTCATGGGAAGTTGTGAGATTGGCCTTCCATATCTGAAGATCTTCATGTTCATGGAGTTTCAGAAGAGAAAGAAACTATTATCGCTACTGATAAAAACAAAACACCGATCTTTTATTAAATTTTTTAAAAAACTCTTTACATAATTTAAACATGCCAACTGCTATTCACGCTGAGTCTAAATGTTATGACAAGTTAACCTGTTATGTTTCATTGCAGGTTAAGCATTTTTCCTTCTCCTGTAAAGTTGCTAAATCATAGCAGTGTTGATACGTTGTTCCCAGTAATAGTATTTTGCTATTACTGCCTTTCTTCCAAATGCTGTTTGCTTTATGCATTCTCAACATTTGGATTACCATCATGTGCTCCTTGGCTTTTTCCTGTTAGGATCACTCAAATCTCTCTTCAGCTGTTTGTTGACCACATTGGGTGGACAATCTAAGCTCTTCTTTTTCCAGGGCAAGTGGAAGTGTGATGAAAGTTCAAGGCCTTTCATCGCACAGATAAGGAAATATTGAACAGACTTCCCTGTGGGTACTTGCGTTAATTATGTGTTAATTCTCTTAATTTACATTTCAGTCTAATTTGAAGACCAGCCAGGTCATATTTATTCACTTTTCTGAAGAACTTTTGCAGTTTGGGTCAAAACACTGACTACATTTGCCGCATGTTCTGCCCTTGAGCTCTGAAGACCTCGCTTGGATCAGCAGTAATCAGGAGATTAATAATCCATGTTTTTGCCTTTGGCTTGTTGGACTCTAATCTTGATTATGAAACAACAGGAGCACTTGTGAATGTTCTTTGGTTTTAAAATGGCTGACTGGCAGCTTGAGGCAAGGGTTTTTGTTTTCTTAGCCGATTAATCACTGCCTACGCCACAGTTAAACAGGATGTGGTGGTGTTTCCTCAATAGTCTTACTTGAAAAATATTTGAAAAGCTCTTTTCCAAATTGTTGTAAATCAATTTAAAGTTTATAGAAAAATGACATTTATTAACCAAGACACACATTTTGCAAATGTTTACTTAATCCTGTGAAAAGAGTTTGTTGGCTTACTTCATGTTCAACAATAATTGTCAAATCAAACACCACTGTTGTTGATTATGAATCCAAACTTTATTATATATTTTTTCAAAAGCTATAAGTACATTCTTTTGTCTTTCTTTTTGAGGCAAGAAAACATGCCATAAAAAAGAAAAACTTGAAAAACATTGATTTGTTTAATCTAAACAAATAACTTAATAAAAATATACATAGAAATGGACAGTTAGTTCAGTTAGAACCACTCAATCATTGCCACTCAAGCAGTTAGGGGGAAAACTGCAGTTTAAACAATGTCCATTTAAACAAGGAAATGCTGTGATTTTGCATGAACTATGATGAAACTGCGAACAGGTTCAGTACACAACAGAATGTCATGGCAAGCACTTTTGTAATTTGGTGTTTAAAAGAGATCTTCATGTGCACTGGCATCTGGCAGTACTTCATTAATTTGTTTCTTCTTACAGCATAATTACATGCATTGGGTGACTAATTAAATCAGGCTTTCATTTAGTTTTTTTTTTTTCCTTCACAAAAAGAACAGGCTTTTTGCCTACATTTCACATCAGCATCCTTCACATGTACCCCCACCTCATGTAGTCGTGGTTAGCACTTCCCTATTGATGTGGTTAAGCTGCAGAATCGAAAGAATTCACAGGAACAGTCTTCACACTCCTTTATGATGATGCTCACCTGTGTTCTTTTTAAATTCATATGAAATTTGAAAGCCGGGCAAGCTTTCCAGGCTAGCTTAATAGCATTCTCTGCTTGAGCACTTTGGTTATTTCCAATGATTTACGATTTTTCTGCCTTTCTCCTCTGGTCTATATATATATATATATATATGCATGCAGCATTACACGTGTGCACTGAGCCACATCCTGCCAACATTTCCTTGAAAGTAAACACTCATGGCCTGATCTCGCGCTATGAATGGACCTATAGAAGTGCAGTAATCTGATCCTGGTTTCTCCATAAATGGTGCGTGATTTGAATGAGGGATCACATTACATTTAAAACCACCAATACTTTTCCCCCTCAGGGTCCTTGCTTTGTCAACCTTTTTTAGGTTTTCCAATACAACTGAGTTGATGTCCACTAATGAGAGGCTCACACACTGTTTAAACCCCCCACCCACCCTAAAGGAAAGACCTAGTTTCTGTGTCTGGTGTCATTTTATCAGTCCTGACATGAGCTGTGGGAAACTTCCTTTTGCTTAAGGGGCTCACGGTCTGATTCAAGGTCCTAAGTGGGACACGGGCAAACAAATTCGTCCAACAAATGATTCGGCTGATTCTCACTTTATGATGACGTCTTCCTTGTTCTCGTTACCTTCAGGGAGGTCGCAGGGAGATAATCAACCTTACATGATCATCTGAGGAGCACAGAGGGTGGTACTGTGGTCTGCCATCACAGGAGTGGGCACGCATAAACATGTGTGGTGTCTCACACTCCCTCAGTACGAATGTTCCATTTGCTAATGCCCAGTCAGAGCGTAATGTTGTACCACTTTAAGGTCAACAGCATTTGCTTTAGATAAAACTGACTTCAGCTTCATTAATCCCAATGTAAACACACTAACTAAAATAAACTGCAAGTTCTCTGGTTTACCAGTGTTTTATACGGTGGTGGGAAGGGCAAAACAAATTTACATTACAAAAACACATTTACATTACAAAAACTAATTTACATTACAAAAAAAATTATTTGTCAAGTTCAGGTGCTATCCCAAATCATTCTAATGAAACTAAACACAAAACATGGAAGTCGTTGATTGAAGTAGAATGAAAGTGCTCATTTAAAATTTTCTCAGTAATGTACAAAACACTTTTACAAATCCGGAAACAAATTTACAAAAGATAAAAACATTTACATGATGTGAAACACTCCGGAAAAATCTGGGAACAAATTTACAAAAGATAAAAACAAATTTACAAGATGAGAAACACTTTTACAAGTGGCAAATCAAATGGAAAGGGTAGGTCATTAAACAGGAAATGCTTATCGATGGCTTTCTGCGAGTCAACTCATTTGTTTCTGGTCAGTGTCTTTTAAAAAGTCTAAACACTTTCCACATGAATGACAAAAGCGTGCCAACTGACTGAAATGGTTCCCACAAAATGGACAAAAGATCGTTACAGCCACAAACTCCTTACTCCTTACAACTCCTTACACTCGTTAACCCCGCTAAAAATTTTAAGTGACACAGAAAGTCATCGATAAGCACTTCCTGTTTAAGGACCTACCCTTTCCGTTTGATTTGCCACTTGAAAAAGTGTTTCTCATCTTGTAAATTTGTTTTTATCTTTTGTAAATTTGTTTCCGGATTTGTAAAAGTGTTTTGCATCTTATAAATTTGTTTTTATCTTTTGTAAATTTGTTTCCGGGTTTGTAAAAGTGTTTCGCATCTTGTACATATTTGTTTTAAATGTAAATTTGTTTTTGGAATGTAAATTTGTTTCTAGAATGTAAATTTGTTTTTGGAATATAAATTTGTTTTGCCCTTCTCAGGCACCGTGGTATTTAGATAATACTTGGGGAAAAAACTATACTGTAATGTTACATTGCAAAGTTAATAAACATCAACAGTAATATCTTTCTTTTTAAAATCTAACTTTATAAAATAGGATCTCAAATATACAACGTAAGTGATGGCGATGGATGGTGTTTTATTGCAACTTGCGTTAAGGACAAACACGCCGCATGTGTCGTTGTTTCACAATTGACTCCTTGTGGTGTAACTACAACTACTCCATTAACACCTACAACCCCCCGGCCACGGGACTGTGACAACCATAAGCCTCCCCTTAAGGTAAAACATCCAATGTATCAATTTATAAATACTATACACAAAAGCATCAACCAGTTTCAGCTTTCTATCTAAAATACATGACTTCTGATATCTAAAGTGAATCCAGCATATTTTGCACTTCTTTCTTGGCATACACTATTTAGGATACCAGGGTAGACCTCATACCTCTGGTAATCCATCTAGAGTTTCCACTAATGACCATGTCTAATTTACTTATTCTTTCTTCAGAATGGTGAAAGTGTAAAAGATGGGAAATGTTCCAATATCACATGCATAAATGGGGCAATTAAACATGAGCATATGCAATGTGAGCCTGCACCTTTGCCTGTGTGTGTAAACACCCATCCGCCACAGAATGTCACTGATGATTCTGGGTGCTGTTATGAATATGAATGCCAATGTAAGTACATATATGCACAGTAATGTGTGTCTTAGGCACATTGTTTCAAGACAGTTCGTAAATTGCTTGAAGCCATTGTTCTCAGTAGGATGGATAGAATAAATGCAAACAAACAAAGCAGTGAAAAGTATCAATAATGTTTTGGTTTGTAAAAAAAAGCATTTATTCTTTGTGAGCTGGTAAAGGAGCACAGGTTTGGGAGTTCATATTTCCCTTTAATGCCACCAATTGTTGCTTGTTTTTTTAGAAAATTCCTGATTTAATTTAATCTAGGATTGACTGAGTAAAACCAGGTTTCTAGATACTACAAGGATCACATTGATACATATTGTACATACAATAATTTATAGTGTAATGTCATTTAAATGTGTTCTTTATTCAGGCATCTGCAGCGGATTTGGAGACCCACATTACATCACATTTGATGGAACATACTACCCATTCCAAGGAAATTGCTCGTATGTCCTGGTCAAAGAGATACATCCAAAATATCACTTTAGTGTCATCATTGACAATGTCTATTGTGATTCTGAAGATGGCCTATCCTGTCCTAAATCACTGACAGTGCACTACAAATCCTTTGAGATTTTCATGTCACAGGAGATTTCTAATGGAATTGTCACAAATTTGGTAAATAAATTCATTATATATATTATTTATATTATCAATATATTTTGTTGTAATTAAGTTTAAACCATCTAAAAAGTTGCTGGTTTTCAAAAGTAAAAAAGTAAGTTTGTGTAATTTAGGTTAAAAAAATATTTCTTATTATTGCTCCAGTAGTTTTTTTGCTCATACAGAACTGGGTTCTGTTGCTTGGATTTGAGTTCCAGAGATACCACTGACTGTCTGTAGCTAAGAGCCAAGTCCATACATTTGGCCAGCTGTTCATTCTCATGCATGATAGCAGGGTCATCTTTACTGTTTAATTCAGTTTAATACTACAACACACTAATCTTTTTTATAAATCAATAGCTTTTTGCAATAACTTTGCCCTGCAAGTCACATTTTCCTGGCATCATACAACATATTCTGACTCAAAAATTATAAAAATATTCATGGTCCTTAGCAGATTACAAAACCATTTTCCTTGCATAAATGGTGCTTATGCTTGTCTTGACTGTACTGTGATCGCTTCCACCCTTTATAGCAATAATGGGAGAGAGAAAATTATTAATGTCACAATTACATATCATGTAAAACATGTTTGACAACTGACTGATGATAATACATAATGTTTCAAGTCTAGCTGGCTAACACTGATAAAACAACCTTCTTTCCCCATCATAGATTTATGTCAACCACAAGCGAGTCTCGCTGCCATTTCAGAACAGCGACTTCAGAGTAACAGACAATGGCATTGAATCACTGGTTGTAATACCAGAGATTGATGCACAAGTCACATTCACTGGAATGATGTTTTTCATCAACCTCCCGTGGCAAAAGTTCCACAGCAACACTGAAGGACAATGTGGTAAGTTTATAGTTATATCTTGTGAAAATGAGGATCAATAGTCTAAGTAGAATGTGAAGACTGCTGAAAATAAAGCCATTTTTAGTTTAAATGATTAATAAATTATGATTTTGTTGTAAAAAAAATATTAGTCTTCAAAAAATCATATATCTTCCTCTGCAGGTTAAAGCGGTTGGATCAAGTGTCTATGCTTATAGGATACTAACACTTACTGTAATACATATCATTGTTCACACTTAGTCATGATTCAAAAGTTGAGTTAATGTCATTAACATAAATGCAGCTGAATGGCCTAGTGGTTAGGGCACTGGCCCTGCAAATAGGCGGTTGAGGGTTTGAATCCCAACTGCTATTGTCACCACCGTGGTACTCTTGAATAAAGTACCATACCCACACACTGCGCACCTAGGTGCCCCTCATTGGTGGCAGCCCTCCGCTTCACTTTGTAAATGGGTTAAAATGCAGAGAAAGAATTTCACATTGCTGTGGTGTGTTCACATGTGACTACAAGGATTAATACATTTAAATTAAATATTGTCCTGGCATCTAGCTGTTTTCCTGGAGGTTTGTGTCCAGCACAGTTTTATGATTTATATGCTTAAACACACCTGGTTCAACTTAACTATTAATGACTAGCTTTACTGAGTGTGTTCAATGAGGAACCACCAATTTGTGCTAAGCACCATACCATGCCCCAGTCTAAAGTATATCATTAGAGACAAGTGTGCACATAGAGACGAAAACTTCCCAATCTCCCAAAGTGATAACTTGTCATTTTAATTTAATTTCAGGAACGTGTGACAATAACCGCACGGATGACTGTAGACTGCCAAACGGAACTGTTATATCATCTTGTGAAAAAATGGCTCCTTACTGGCATGTTCACAATAACAACAGCTACTGCCCACCAACACCACCTTCCCCACCACCAGTGAAATGCAGCAAATATCCCATCTGTGAACTCATTAGTAGCAAGTAAGTGTCCATGCCAAAACAAGAACATTTTGTGTTTATGATTATTGACTAAACCCAGACAGATATTTTGTGACACAAGTTGCATCTTTTACATGGAATTTGTGGAATGTGGAATTTACCTGGCTGTGTGTTCATTTGAATCTTTCAACAGGGTCTTTGAGAAATGCCACACGCTTATCCCTTATGAGCCATTTTATAAAGCATGCACGTTTGATATGTGCCACACGAACAAAACATCCTTTGGGTGCGTTAGTCTGCAGATGTATGCGGAGCAGTGTGCACTATCAGGAGTTTGCATTGATTGGAGGGGAGCCACGAATGGAGTGTGTGGTAAGTGCATGCAAGTTGCAGCATGCAACTGTTGATTTGTAAAACTCAAACGATAAATGTATTTTGTGTTTTACACATGTAGATTACAACTGTACACTGCCCAAGGTGTACAAAGCTTGTGGTCCTCAGATTGAACAAACCTGTGATGCCAGGTATTGTGCAGTCCAAACACAAACACACTCTTACTTAGTGCAGAAAGCCAATTTAAAAGGAAAAATATATTTTCCATGACATTTTGTGATCTGCCACTACAGATTCAACCTGAAATTTTTAAGTGAGCCCAGTGTGTTCAGTGCTTTGGAAGGCATGCTCTGGGAGGGCTGCTACTGCCCATCCGGCACTACACTGTTGAGCCCATTTACAAATGTCTGCGTTCAAACTTGTGGTTAGTATTTTGTTTTTGTATGTATGTATGTTTTATGTTTATGAGCACTGTGGTGTAAAAATACAGTATACTATGTAAGTGCTAGATGTCTTGCATCCTGAAAGCATACTGGAATAACATTATGTGCTTTCTGTGCACCATCAGACATTTGCATCTTGCCAAATGGAGAGTGGAAAATGGTAAGAACATCAGCATAAAGAGAGCACTAATATCTCTATGGGTTTTTAAATGAAAATGTTTTCATTGAAAATATAATGTGCCTGACTTCTGAAGGCGGGTGCAAAATGGACACAAGATAATGGCTGTCAGACGTGCACATGTGTGCCAGAGACTCTGATTCCATACTGTGAGGGTCCAGTATGTTCTACACCACTACCAGTTACCTGCGATCAAGAGGGTCAAGAGAAGATCACAGAGATAGTGGGCTGCTGCCAAAACACCACATGTGGTGAGTGGTGTGACTCACACAGCAGAACATCCATAGAACGTCAGATTTATCCTATTAAGTAGCGATACATTACTGTTGATTTGCGTTGTAATTAAATGTAGTAGGTCAGTTACAGAATGAAGTATATTTCCATGTAGTTTTCTGAAATCCTTCCAGTAATTTGGTGTCAAATTATGAAAAAAGGGGGCAAAGGGTTTAAAGAATTGTTAATCTTTAAAACAATATCTTTTCAGAAGATTCAGGTGTTACAATAATTCCTGTTCTGCTTACAAAATTGGATGTGGTCTAGAGTGAAAGCTTAGAATCTACTCTTTCCACATAACTGCTCCACTTGTGAAGACTACAAGTTTCTTCACAGTGAAGTTCATGAAATATGCATTTGTCATCATGACACTGTAAGATTTGCCTTTACCTCAGGCTCTAGGTTAGGCAACAAAAACAATTAAGGGTAAAGAAGCTATCACAGTTTTTGTGGACCAAGATAAATGTTTTCCAGTGTTGAGTTGCAACTGTCACTGGATGACTTTTAATAAAGTTGGCAATCCCCACAAACACGACAATACAATGCTGTCATGACATTCACAATACGATATTAATGGTTCTCCACTCAGATGGTGCATTCCTTACAAGCCACTCTGACCTCCTTTCCCATTTCCACAAGAGAAGAATGAGGTCTTGTGCCATCTTGTGGACTTCAGAGTAGATGTGGATTACAGAGCAGATCAAATAAAATACATTAAATACAAAATACATGGCAAAATAATATTAAATACATAAATAAATACTTCAGGGCTGCTTAATTGAAATAACATTGTGCTGAAAAATATTGTGATAATATTGTGATCAAAACAGATTTTTGTGATTTTACTTTGAAAATTGCTAGTCTATGATTTTCCTGTTGCAGTTCATTAATGGCCTTGACAGTCACAATAAGTAGAGCTGGTGTTTGTGTTTTTATTCATTTTGAATATCCTTCCACAGTGTGCAATGGCAGTCTTTGTCACAGTATGACGCACACTTGCCCATTTGGATATGTTCAAGAGGTTGTAATGGGTGTTTGCTGTCCAAAATATAAATGCGGTGAGTGGAGATCAGTAAATATATAAATAATGATTGTGGAAATCTGTTTAAACAAAATGTAAAATAAATTCTGTCACTTTTCACAGTACCTAACAATGTCTGCGTGTTCAACAACACGGAATACAAGGTACAATATATTTTAAACTATACAAATGATAAAACATTTGACATTTTACTAAGTGACAATTATTAATCTTTTCTTCTTTGGACAGTTTGGACTTATTTTTGTATGTTGTTTTTTTTTTTATTATTACAGCCTGGTTCACCTGTACCCATGCAAAACTGTGAGCAGTGCATATGCAGTAATGACATGGATCCCCAAAATCTTTGGCACAAAATTGAGTGTCAGCCTCTTCCATGTGACACCTACTGCCCACTGGTGAGAGGCTGAAATTCATGTCTCCAAACTATCAGCTACAGTCATAAATAACCATTTAAGAGCTACTGAAGAAAACTAATAGTGTGCTAATTATATACTGCTGCTACTGCCACTACTATTATGACAAAAAAATTAAGTAATAAATCAAAGATCAGTCATTTGCTTGTAGTTATGCTTTTCGACATGTTCAATTATGCTGTTTTTTCAGTCATTCCGTTCTTCTTTGTCATTAGGGATATGAGTATCAAGATGTTCTAGGGCAGTGCTGTGGAACCTGTGTGCAGACCAGCTGCATTGCAGTGTTGGGCAACATCACAAACACCATCAAGGTGAGATTGAGTGCAGCAAAAACCCTGAATGCTTAAAATAACAGTTGATCATACAACATATAATTTGTACATATTAAAAGCTCATGACATTTTCTCATGTCACTCCTTCACTTCTCTTGTTCCTCCACAGCCTGGTCAAATTTGGACTCCACCTAGTGATAAATGTTTGAAGTTTGAGTGTGTGAAAATTGGCACACAGTTCATTGTCATTGAGGCCAAGCTTGTTTGTCCAAAGATCAATGAAGAAGACTGTATTCCTGTGAGTTGACTATAAACATGGGGAAGCTAATTACCCACAATTACTTACTATTGTAACAATATTAAGAGACTCAGGATAATATACTATGATAAACCGTTAACTGCCAACCTAACTTGTTTTTCCCAAGCTTTTAGCATAAACTATTTTGATTCCAACAGCAATTTAACTGGAATGTTTTGCTCAAATAAATGAGTGGAATACCCAGAATACCATACTTAATAGGGCAGTATATAACTTAATCAATTAAAGGTGTCACTTTTTTGCATATGTAAGGAATGTCACCCCACCTAAATAATTTCTGTTTTATGAACACAGGGAACAATTGTTGTTGGTCCTGATGGCTGCTGTGTTACCTGTAAGTGTTCAAGCTCTTGTTCACTTGAATTCAAAATGTTTAATATATATTAGTTAGGAATACAACTTCATTAACTTCAAATGTTTGTCCTGTGAAGGCATAAACAAGACCAAGCACTGTGGTGTTAGCAAGACCTCCACATTGCTTGAGAGCAACGGCTGCAGGACTGAAAACCTTGTGGAGATGACGACTTGTGAAGGCACCTGCAGCACATCTTCAGTGTAAGTGCTGAGATATATACATATACCATATACATATATATCTTTTGAGAAACCATGGGTGGAGGGTAAACAGATAATGAGGTAAAAGTATTCACCCTCCCTTTGCCTCCCTTCAGATACTCAATGCAAGCCAGAGCAATCCAGCACTCGTGCTCCTGCTGTCGTGAACTCATCACCAGCCAGAAAGAAGCAACACTTATCTGTCCAGACGGATCAAAGGTCATACACACTTACATCTTTATTGAAAAATGTGGCTGCATCGAGACAGAATGCACAGTGAAGGAGACCGCCGTTGTCAAGCAGCGCCGCCGGCGACGGTGATCAAGTGCGGAACCCGCTCAGTCTGCTCAAATCAACATTATTCTATTTATGACTTTATTTACAGTTCAGTTTGCTTGCTAAAATCACTCAACAACTTGAATGAAAATGTTGTCTTTACTTTTTGTTTCTCACAATTTCTTTTCCAGTGCTTAAAATTCAATAAATGTCAGCAATGAACACGTTGCCAGCTCTCATTCCTATGACCATATGAAAGTGAAAACTCTGTCATACATGAACACACCACAGCACAAAATGTGAACAAAACAAAATTCTTCCTCTACATTTAACCTATTCACCATGTGAAGCAGCAGGCAGCCAGAAACACAGCGCCCAGGGATGGTACCTTGCTCAAGAGTACTTTAGAGTATTCTGATGCAGAAATAAATCTTCATAATTTTAAAGCATTCAGGTCAACGATCAAGTTTAACTTTCTGGTATGGATCAGCTCAACCGATACTTCATATTTTACTTACTGACCAATAATAATGTGCCAAAATACAAAAGGCTGCACCATGAGGCCAGCCAATTTTACTGTATTTATCCCAAACTGGATTCATCTGTATGGCAGGTTTTGTAGTTGCAGATGTCAATCAGGACTGTGAAAAAATACTGTTTTTGTATATAGTTTGTAGTACATTGAATAGCAAAATCACCACACAAGCAGTAGTGCTGAAGTAAAACAATGCAAGCAGGCCTCCTAGTGTCCATTCCGTCAACAGAATGGAAACTGATAAACTAAAGGTTTTTTAAACATTTTTTATTGTGGATGTAAAGAACTTTCAAAACTTGCTGAAATTGCATTTTACTGTGAAAAAGGTTTAATGACCACATTTACATTTCTAGAGAAAAGGTGCATATTTGCAACTTTTCTTTAAGAACAAAAAAGCCTGGAGTCAATGCAGCCTCAAAAAACTGAAAGCAGCAATGAAATGAGAGTCTCCAGATTAAGATACTGAAGACCTAACCATGATGGAACAGTTTAATCCTCTTCCTCAGATGGTGAAGAACAATCACACAGATTATTTTCACTACTTCGACAGTCTTATAAAAATTCAGACCTGCAAATTGAAACCTAACAATACAGACTGTATACTGAATCCTTTGGTTACTTTTTCCAAGTATTAAAAGCTTTAAATGACTGCATGTATTTTCAAATATATCTATTCATCTATAATTATATGTCCCACCAAGCAACCTCTTAATGTACCCAGTACCTAGTACCCAGTATGTTTATCCTTGTCTGAGACACTGAATGATGGCAGATTGTATTCAGGATTTTATACTCTAACACGGCTTGTTTGATGACACATCGAAATTAATCATGTTTGATTAGCATAATTGTGCAAATAGGTAATGTCTGACAGGTAATTTGCTGCCGTATTAATTTCTTCATCATAGTACAAATATTAGAAAAGCTAAATAAATAATGGGGAGCTGTGTTAAATTTCAAAACATATATCCTGAAGCAAATCCTAAATTTCAGAACCAAACCTCTACCTTTTGGGAGAGGCCTAAAATTCTTAATATGGACTATTCTATTCTGAGTAACTTTAGACCATTTTTTTCTGATTCGTTCATTGTAAAATTAGCCTAAATGAATGTTAAGAACAGCTGGTGACAGGAACTGCACCAATATTTTTCCCACCGATTCAATTATTCTTTACAAAAAAGGGAATATTCTTTTTGTTCAAAAACAATGTAAGAATAAAACAAGCCATTTAGAGATTTTACATGTGCTTCTGTAAGTCAGTGTTCTAGAATCCATATCAATGTTTATTGATAGATAGCATTGCTCTGTTCTTCAGCATTCTAGACCTTTCGGTAGAGGAGCAACATCAAAAAATGACCAGCGTCACTCTTCATGCATGAGATTTATTACACGTGCACAGGACCCACCCTGTGTACATATTTATACAATTTAAAGTGTTACGAAAGTAACCTTTACATGAAAGCCTTCCTCTTTTTTCACTCTTTTGCCTTGGCCCAATCTTTATTGGCATATGTCAGGGCAGAACATCACTCACTGCTTTATGTGTTTGAATTACGCTGTCAGGTCATTGATTTCATGCCTGCATCCTGAATCGAGTTTACTCCAAGGGGATATTAAGCTTCATCTGTTTACTAAGAGACGGTGAAACAATAGCTCAATCCAAGAGCTGGTCCATCTATAGTGAAGTATTAGCGACAGGGCGAGTGGCCAAATACACCACCCGGAGCTTTGCACTATGACAAACAGGAATGGTTTTGCGGCAATGGTTACTAAGCACACAGCCTCCGGCAACCTTAGATCTAGACACAGCCGCCTGGGAATGGAAAATCTGCCCATCTCAAACGTGAAACTCATTTTTACATCACCATGCGTCAACGCACCGCATGCAAACAGCTGTGAGCTACTCTTAAAAAAGTGGGTTCTTTACACATCCGAGGGTGAACAGGAACAACACAAAAGCTGCAATCATCTACGATATTCAGTTTTTGCTGTAGCACAATTCAGATTTCTTACACCAAAAAAGTAGAGCCTTCTGTTCTTCTAGATGTTGGAAATAACTGTACTGTGGAAACATTGTGCATAAACAACAGCAATGGGTAAAAGAGCTACCAATCAAAGCCATCGCACTGTCGAAACTGACTCTTGTCTAAATGAGCACATAAATCAGCATGTAGAATATACAATGAGGGAGGACTTAATTAGCAATTCATTACACATCAGTTGAGAATGCTATCTAGAAGCAAGACTGCACCTAAAGTTTAAGTGTCTGCTCAATTCAAAGAAACACAACAGTTGTATGTATTTGATATGTGCAGATTATTTTTGTTATCATTATTATTAAGCATGTTACTGGCACAATATGTGCATTTATGCACTTTAGCTTATACATATATTATAACTTATATGGCTAAATTAAAGGTATTGTGCTTTCAGAGACCCCTCTTCACTGATTTAATAAACAATCTAGGAGATATTTCTGATTAAAGTAATTTACCTGCATACAAATGGGGAACTGCGGTTCAACACATTATTTTAATATACAGATAAAATAGCCATCAATACAAACAGCCCATAAACCACACCTAAATGGTCCAAATATTACAACTTTATACTTAATTTTTCCCCTGGCATTCACATTTGTGTTTTTATGTACATACACAATTATGGTTTTTTTTCTACTTGCCCTTTTTAACAGGCTGCTTTTGTTCCTGCCTTCAACAATTTAAATATGTTCCACTCATTTGAAGAGGAGTCTTCGCACACAAACTAACTGGAATGGGGTCAAGTGATAAGCAATTATAGTGATGAAGTTTTAATGTTGGATACTGATTTTTTTAGATAATTTTTAGATATCTTTTGTAGGATAAAAAAAAGATACAGCTGCCACAAGAAGAGTAGTTGTAAATCCATAAAAAAACAGTGCGTTAGGTCTTCTTTTCACTTTTCATTTCTCTCACTGTTAAAACAGAATAGATGTGAATATATGAAGACAAATGTGGACAGGCACCCACATCATCTACTCTGGCAAAAGAACTGAATAACTTAAAGGGGACAAACAAGGGGCATGGTTCTGAAACAGAAAGCTTTATTGATCCTGGCGGAAACTGCTCAGTGACTCGCCACTAACACAACAGGTAAGCTGTATTTAAGTCTTCAAAAAGCAAAGGTGAATATTTCTATGAATGTTCTCACTTTTTGTCCCCAGGATCTTGTTGTATCAGAGTGACTCTGAGCCTCCTAGGTGTCATAATTGGACCCAAACCATAATCTTTCAATAGTTCCATGTGTCACAGTTTCATAGCACACATGGACCAATAAAGCAGACCCAAATGACTCACATATATGTATTTACTGTCCAACAAAACAGACCCAAATGACTCACATATATCTTTGTATCTGTATTTGTATTTGTTAAAAAGGAAAATTATTCGTATTCGTATTTGTATTTGTATTCGGGTAAAATTCATAATGCAGCACG
>JBBMFX010000035.1:2102972-2118090 GCA_037832545.1 Rhabdalestes septentrionalis | reverse complement strand
CGCGCGCGCGCACACACACACACACACACACACACGCACCGACCTCTATAACAAGGATAGGTTTACATTTGTTTTGAGCCTCCAAACGGACCTTTTTTTTAATAATACTACAATTAAAAATAAGTTTTATGTAAGAAGAGATGTCAACTTTGAAGGTCTGAGGGTGACTGTGTTTTTTTTGTTCTGTATTTTATTGTGTTCTTACACTTTTTTCTGAATAATACTAATAATACTGCTTCAGAGCTCCTCACAGACTGACTGGAATGTAAACCTCTCTCTCTCTCTCGCTTTCTCCCTCTCTATCTCTTTCTCTCTCTTTCTGTCTGTATCTCCACAGGGGGGCGAAATCGTTGCGGGACGAATAACGGTGGCTGCAGTCACCTGTGTCTCCCCAGCACAAAATCGTTCACCTGTGCATGTCCCACAGGCTTCAGGAAGGTGGATGAGCACACCTGCGCCGAGAGTGAGTTAAACACCAACACCTTTATTTATTTGTTTAAACAAGTCCTACTTTAGAGTATGGCTAGGTGATAAAACAATGGTGTCAATTTTCAGAATCTTCAAAACGGATAATCTTTTAATATCAATGATGCACTTATTTTTATTTTTAGGTATTTTCAATTATTCACCTACTGCATAAAAACAAAAATGATAGGTTATAACACCTATATCGCTTGCATAGTGATTTGACATCGATGGTGAATTAGACACCGTCATATAAACCCACAGTCTGTTATTAATTATGATTTATGGTGACTATAATTAGTCCGGTGTGTGTGTGTGATGCTTGTTGTGTTGGAATACGCTTTTTAAATCTGGAACACTGACAGGAGACCTTTGGTCTTTGATCAGGTCTTGACAAGTTCCTGCTTTTTGCCCGAAGGACGGACATCCGTCGGATCAGCTTCGACACCGAGGACATGTCGGATGACGTCATTCCGCTGGCAGACGTCCGGAACGCCGTGGCGCTGGACTGGGACTCCAGGGATGGTCACATCTACTGGACCGACGTCACCACGGATTCAATCAACCGTGCACTGTGGAATGGATCCAAGCAGGAGGTCAGTCACTATAGGACAGGCCCCTCCTCTGTTCCTCTGATCACACACTGATGAGGTTGTTTAGCACCTCCAGTCGTTTCACTAAAGATCCAAGTCAGAGATCATTCATGTAAAGCAGGATTTTCATAGATGTAAATAACTAGACTGAGGCCGTTTTATAATCAGAAATTAAATATTTTTGGATTAGATATATGAGGTCTTTGTATGGACATCCCTGAGAATTTGAATGCAAAATGTAATAGAAAATAGAAAATAAAATATTTGCAGAGAACGATTGAACTTAAGTGTATACAGTAGTGTGCAAAACATTGGCACTCGTGGTCATGGTTCATGGGAATATTACCTGTGGATCATTTGGTGTGATTGTATTCAACAGTGTTGGGATTTGTTTCATCTTTTACCTGTTTTTTCTTGTGAAACTGGTGTAATATATAGTTAGATAATGCATTTTGATTCTAAACAATTATACATAGAATTATATTGATATTAAGTTATATAGCTAAGGTAGAACAATTTTGACATTTATTGTGCATGAAATTTCATATGGTATGTGGAGGACACAGAATGAGTGGTATGACCTATCGGGCCCACATGTGAAAGGAGTTGTGTAACACTGCCTCCTGCTGGTAACTCTGCAGAAATACAGCCTATTCATTGAATGGCTCTCAAATTTCCTGTTTCACAGTATTTTTTGGTTTATATTTGTGTCTTCAGACGGTGGTGGACACCAGTCTGGAAAGCCCTGCTGGACTTGCTGTTGACTGGGTCACTCACAAACTCTACTGGACTGATGCAGGTGACATTCTTTTAAGGCCTCGGTATCTTTTCACTGTACAAAGATATTTAAACTGTTTACATATGCTTGGGGATAAAATATTTACACATCTTTATCTTTACATCCACCCACTGTTCTTGCCTCTGAATTGGAACAAAACCACATTATTTTCTATTTATTTTAGCCTTTATTGCCATTATATGTATTACATACATCAATTTGGTAAAGCTCTTTCAGCTGTTTCCATAATAAATAATGATTTCCAAAACATTCTTGATTTCCATTTCAGTAAAATATTTAACATCACAGATGCTATCATACGTAAGTCAATATATCGCAATATCTTAATATGTCCCCTGGTTGATGGCAAGTGGGTTTAGTGATGAGATTTACTGGCATTCCTTGGTAACTGCCATCAGATAAACAGGAATTATTTTATATCAGTAAAATTCAGTCTTGGTCCTCAGTCAATCAGAAAATCTAAAAATCTGTAACCATGTCCACCCTGACAGATTGAAGGTGTATAGTAATATTTTGACCCTGATCAGGTACTGACCGCATTGAAGTGTCCAACGCTGATGGCAGCATGCGCACAGTCCTCATCTGGGAAAACCTGGATCGTCCCCGAGATATTGTGGTGGATCCTATTGGAGGGTAGGTCTAAAAGATGTGGTAAACCAAACATAATCTACACTATCAATGAAACGTTTCACTGCTTATTCATTTATATCAACTGTAGATTTTTATTCTTGTCAGCAAGACATTTTCTTGAAAATAAGGGGATTTAAATGGACACAGTGTGCCTTGATTTGTTAGAATATGAAGTGTATGTTTGGTAAAGGTTAAATGTCGAAAATTCTTGTTAGTGCATTTTGACTTCTTAAATATCAATAATTATTGGTAACTATTATATGCAGTGCTCTATTTTATTTATTTTATTGCTGCTCTTCTTGTGTATTTGCTTTCGTTTTTTGAACCTGAAAAATATATAAATGACAAGGGCTGAAAAGATTTCAAGATTTAAATGATTTTGAACCCTGAAGAGAGTAAAATAATTACTATGGTGTAATGTACATGTTTAGTTATGAGCAAGACCCTACACAAGGAAGTATAAAATTAAATGTAAATTTTACAATTTTAACGTTCTCCAGGCTCAAAGCACCACCTACTGTTCAGTAGGACTACTGTTCATAGGATTGTAAAGAACAGAACGCTGTAATCATTTTTTGACAGTAGCTCAGATAGATGGAGGGGAAAAAAATCCAAATTTGAGTATTTGTTTGTGTGCAGATACATGTACTGGACAGACTGGGGAGCAAACCCTAAGATTGAGCGTGCTGGAATGGATGCATCCAGCCGCATTGTCATCATCTCCACGAATCTGACCTGGCCGAACGGACTCGCCATCGACTATCAGACCGAGAGGCTGTACTGGGCTGACGCCGGGATGAAGACCATTGAGTTCGGCAACTTTGACGGTTCAAACCGACAGGTGCATCTAAGAAATAAGAATTATATAGCTATTTCACCGCCCACCAAACACACAGACCACCCACTTCACCTTTGCCCTGACTTCCATTTATAAATGTAGTATAGCCACTGTAAGGAGTAGGGCTTTGGAGGGGTGCCAGAAAGGGAGGGGCAGGACCTGGAGTACTCAAAGCCCACTTTCTTATCAATCAGCCCTTGACTGCTTTATTGAAGTGATGCTCTCCTTTTAAAACGTGGTCTAAATCTCTATTTCTTTAAAAGGTTTTGATTGGCAGCCAGTTGCCCCATCCCTTTGGCCTGACTCTCCACGAGGACAAGATCTACTGGACAGACTGGCAGTCCAAAAGCATCCAGAGTGCAGATAAGCTAACTGGCTTGGGCCGCTCCACGCTGGCAGAGAACTTGGAGAACTTGATGGACATACACATGTTCCACCTCCACAGAACCACAGGTCAGCACAGGGGACCTGCAAACCATGTTAACACTTCAAGTATGTAGCCTCACATGGGTGTGCTGCTTGAGTCCCTTCCATTAAAATGAAGCATCGCACCGGTATGAACTGTAAACACTGAAACACTCTAACACTTCTAACTGCTGAACAAAACTGCAGGAGTTTCATGGTTGCAGCCGATTCACCATCGTCTTTACACTCAAAATATTTTATTCATACATTTATGGTGACAATCCTTCAATTACTATATCATTCCAAACTTGGGCTCTGTCCCAAACACTCAAGACCAAGACGTACACAACCAAGAAACACACACTTGCTTTTTGACGTTGTAAAACAAAGCTTCACATTTTACACAACTACTGAGTCACCCGACACATATCAAAGCAACACAAGCAAATGACCCTCATGCTAAATTTCAAAGTTTATACTGAGAAATCATCATCTTCTCTTGTTGTGGGGTACTTTGCTTTAAATTGTCAGATGGTTAGGGATTAAAGTGGGTAAAAATAATTTTGACCTCGCAGGTCGGCCTCCTTTCCTTTGCCGATACCGCCGCAGGTCCCAGTGTGTATTTTGTTCCTGGGTTGAGCTCTCTGTTCAGACCTGTAGCAGTGACCTCATTGCCTTGCGGCTGTCATGACAAGAGGAATGCGGTGTCCGGTATCTTCTCAGGCGGACGGGGGATTAGGGCTGATTGCAACTGATCTTCAGTCAGTGGCAGAAAGCTCCTGGGGCTCAAAGCGCCCCGGACTCACCTCACTGATTCTCACCCCATTATTCCTGAAGGCCGCCAGACATGGAGTGCCCAGGACGTCTGTTTCAGCATTAGTGCCCCTCCCCCTCCAAGTCAGGAGTTAAGGAGGGCATCAGATACCAAGTCGAAGTCTAGACCTTTGCTTAAGAGCTGTGCGGCTAATGGAGCCAGAGTTTCTCACAGCTCCCGTTTCTCAGACCAGTCGTGTTGGTGGTCCAACACAACTTCAGTCACTTTCTCTCAGTCTGAGAAAATTTGAGAGAGAAAGCAAAGGCTGAAAGATAGTAAACTAGTCAAAACCTTGTGTCTCTGTCCTTGACTTGTTTTTGTTTGTCTCAACCACAAGAACTAACCTATAAAAGATTGTCCTTCAGAAGGTTGTTTAATTCTCATGAAAAGTTCATTTTTTCTGGAGAATTGGGGTTTCCCTGTTTGCTCATCCAGCAGTGAAGACCTTTATCTTTTTTTAAGACTCCACAAAAAGCTCAAGATTCAAGATTGTTTATCTGTCACATACCTCAGTGAAATATGTTAACCACTGTACTGTGTCCCAAAAGAAGTCCCTAAAATTACAATTAACAAAGAGTAGTAGAACAGCAAGGAGAATAATATATCAATAGTAAAATATATTTACACATTTAATTTCAGTGTCTAACACTGTAAATGTTTTAAGCTGAGTGCCTGCACATCTGTAAATGCCTGCTTCTCGTCCGTTCTTTACTGGCACTAAGAAGCAGTTTTAAGATGCTTTACTGCCACCTTATGGACACAGTAATATATTTCTAGTGCAGTCAGGAATTTATAATGTTTGGAACAACTATGCAAATATTCAAAAATCATGATCTATTCCTACTGTGTTTTCTTATCTTTCTCTGTCCTCTCTTTCTCTCTCTAGTCCAGTCACCCTGTTTGGTGAATAACGGGGGTTGCAGTCATCTTTGTCTATTGGCTCCATCCCCTAAAGGCTCCAGCTGTGCCTGTCCCACTGGCATCAACCTGCAAGTGGATGGGAAAACCTGTACTCCAGGTATGGCACAAACATACACACACACAAAATTAGTCAGTTTATCTTAATATTTATTTAGGCAAGGGGACACAGCAGGTAAAAGACTTTGCTTAAAAATCTTATTCTTTAAAATATACAACAGTAACATACAAACCCTCATTAGGGTGGTCTTGCCCCATCCCATCTCTCTGTATAACCATCCTCTCTCTCCTTGAGTGGGTAAAGTGGTCTTCCTTCTCCCCCTCATTTTAGATGGCAGAATTTGCAATTAGGCTTGTATTCGAGGTGTATATGTAAATGTATCCCTATCTGTACATATTGATTTATGTATATATATTTGTATGTAAGTCTATGCATCATTGATTGTATATGCATAAATACACTGATGTTTCACACACGGCAGTGCAATTAATAAAGTAATTACATATTTGTAATCAGCATAATTATTAGTTTAGTTGGTATAAATCTTTTGATGTGGTAAACCCACATTTGAAAAACCACTAAAACCACATTAGGAAAGAATCCCGGGCTGTGGGTATGTGTGTGTGTGTGTGTGTGTGTGTGTGCGTGCATGCATGCATGTGTGTGCGTGTGTGTGAGTGTGTGCCTGCATAATAAAGTTTATTTATCCCTACCCCCACCCTGACAGGAATGAACAGTTTCCTGATCTTCGCGAGGCGGACTGATATCAGGATGGTTTCTCTGGACATTCCGTATTTTGCTGACGTTGTTCTTGCCGTTAACGGGTCCATGAAGAACACCATCGCCATCGGAGTGGACCCCCGAGAGGGTACGACTTTCACCCCCCACTGGGTCACATTTACACCTTAGGTGTTAAATCAGTTCAGAGAGTACTGAGGGGGTTTTGAGCACAGGTGTTCTGACCTGCTGAAGATCTTTTGTCTTATTTCAGGTAAAGTGTACTGGTCTGACAGCACACTGAAAAAAATCAGCAGGTCTGAAATTAATGGCTCCAGACAAGAAGACATCATTACTACAGGTATGGAGAAACTCAAATAAGTAAAAAAAACTAGTGTAGTTACTTTATTACTTTAGTTTATTTTTTAACATTGTTTTATCATCATCATCATTAATATTGAGTGTTCATTATTAAACTTAATTATCTTCTGTGTTAATTATTTCGTGTTTAGGTCTGGTGACCACAGATGGTCTTGCTGTGGACTCTGTGGGCCGGAAGATCTACTGGACGGATACGGGAACCAACCGCATTGAGGTGGCCAACCTGAACGGTTCAATGAGGAAAGTCCTAGTGTGGCGGAACCTGGACAGCCCGCGGGCCATCGCCCTGTACCACGAGATGGGGTAAAGAACCTGGGGGGGGCAGCAATCTGAGGGGTTTTAAGTGAAATTTGCTTTGGGTCAGAAATGTTTTTCTGTGTTGCTCCTGATGCTTAGCTTTGTCCTCCAGATGCTTTAGAGCGGGTTTCTCCTGTGTTTTAGGTACATGTACTGGACAGACTGGGGAGAGCACGCAAAGCTGGAGAGAGCAGGAATGGATGGGTCAGACCGCGTGGTTCTGATCAGTAATAACCTGGGCTGGCCGAACGGGCTGGCTATAGACAAGGCCGGCTCAATGCTGCTCTGGGCGGATGCTCACACTGAGGTCAGTCCCTTAAACAGACATATATTGTATAATGCACAGCACATGCTTTATTTCTTCATATTTTGCTTCTATAGATATAGACTACAGTTTGCAGCCTGTCACAGTAAAACATTTGTTTCCATTTCTTTCATTTAATTTACTCAATACACTGTAGATAAGACAGTTTGACTGACAGACAATAGTATTTTTGCAGCAAGTTGTGTTTTCTTTATTGCTGAAATAAGCGGTCGTGTTCCTCACAGCGCATTGAGGCGGCGGATCTGAATGGGCTGAACCGCAGGACACTGGTGTCTCCGGTGCAACACCCGTATGGCCTCACGCTGCTCGGCCCATACATCTACTGGACAGACTGGCAGAGTCGCAGCATCCAGAGGGCTGACAAAATCTCTGGTGCCAACATTATCACTGTCCGCTCCAACCTACCCGGACTCATGGACATCCAGGCTGTGGACCGCGAGAGACCGCTGGGTAAGAACAGAACTGGTCGGTGACAGATGGAGAAAAATATTAATAAATAGTCATAAATAAAAGACTAAAGACTAATAAAATAAAAATAAATACATAATTTAAAAAGCCACAAGCTACGTTTTAAAATACTTGGTTTTAGGATCACATAAAACTTTTCATAAACATACGAGAATATATGTAATTACACACACACACACACACACACACACACACACATATGATGGTAGCAGACTAGTGGATAAAAAAAACATTTGACTGTGAAACTGATGACCACAGAGTTGCTGGTTCAAATTAACCCTCAGTTGGTCCAGGAAGACATATACATCAACAATGTTATGACAGTAGTTGTGACATGTGTGGTGTGATGGGTGTTCTGTACTCCTCCTCCTTCTCACCTGCTCTTCACCTGTGTCAGGCTTTAACAAGTGTGGACAAAGAAACGGGGGCTGTTCTCACCTGTGCCTGCCACGGCCGAATGGGACGTCTTGCACATGTCCCACAGGAATCCTGCTGAAGGGTGACGGGCGCTCCTGTGAAGAAATGCCAGAGACGTACCTGCTCTTTTCAAACCGCGTCAGCGTCCGCCGCATCTCCCTGGACACCCCCGACCACACAGACGTCCATGTTCCAGTCCCTGAGCTGCACAACGTCATCTCCCTGGACTACGACAGTGTGGACGGAAAACTCTATTACACCGACGTCTCTCTGGACGTCATCAGGTTCGCTTTATAAACATCCTGCATGGAGGTACAGAGGCAGCGTTCCTGTAGTAATAGACCCCCCCCAGCTAACATGCCTAACAAACATTAGAAGACTACACCCCACCAGTTAGCCTATTTTTGAGTTTTTTGACACAAAAATGGACAATGGATGCAACTGTTTATTAAAATCAAACAATACTCAGAAAATGTAAGAGAGCAAGATGTTATTTTGATGTTAAGTATGGTGTTATGATGTTAATGGTGTTATTTTTATTCAACACGTATAAATATGCTTGCTTTATTCATTATTCACTGTAGTTATGCACAGTGTTTAATTTAAAATTAATTGTGTGTGTGTAGGAGGGTAAATCTGGATGGTAGTCAGATGGAGACGGTGATCAGTCAGGGTCTGAAGACCACAGATGGTTTAGCGGTGGACTGGGTGGCGCGGAACATGTACTGGACAGACACGGGCCGAAACACTATAGAGATTGCACGGCTGGACGGGACAGCAAGGAAGGTTCTCGTCAACAACAGCTTGGACGAGCCACGGGCCATCGCCGTGTTCCCCAGCAAAGGGTGTGTGTTTGTATGTGTTTCAGTTTTTTACCGCTGGACGGGTAGGCTGCATGATATGGACAAAATATTGCAGGTTTACTGCTACATATTGAGATATTCGTTCCAGTGCTCATATCATCACTTTCTAGAATTAACAAAAGCTTAACATCAAATTGTTTGTTCCCCTACCAATACAGTCAAGATATAGCAAAGAAACTACAAAAAACAGGACTGTTTTAAATGACAGTTTTTGTGATGTCACAAAACCTACACATTTTCATATATTTTCTTATTCTGGCTACAGGACTTTAGCCACGCCCTTTCATGCTGAAGTTCTCAGGAGTGTTTCAGCAGTGTGCTGCCCTCTGAAAGAGCTGCAATACACTGAAAGCTCATTTAAATATATCAGATTTAGTGACACAGTATTTAGATTTTGATGATTTTGACTTTAAATATTCTGGCCTTGATCATCCAACTGAAAATCACAAATGGAGTGGGTTTATGTGTGTCAGAGTTGAAATGATGCCAATATCTCCAACTGCATTAGAAGAGAAGCAGTGCCATAACTCAACTATAAAAAATAATGAAATTACAATTTAAGAAGAGTGGTGTGGTCAGGGGCGCCGCCAGGGGGGGGAAGGTTAGAACGATTCTAGGGGCCCAGCCCTGACATGTGGCCCTGTTAGGGGCTAGTAATATTTCGTCAATAAAGGTGGGGAGCCAAAACTCTAAACTTTCATGGGGCACAAGATTTCTGGTGGCGCCCCTGGGTGTGGTTGCATCATTAATAATGTATACTGTATGGTAATAACAATTTCAGAGGCTTTAATGCTGCTCTATAATGTACCTGATCCGTTCTCTCTACAGGTTCCTCTTCTGGACGGACTGGGGACACATCGCTAAAATTGAACGAGCCCACCTGGACGGTTCTGACCGGAAAATTTTAATAAACACAGACCTGGGCTGGCCCAACGGCCTCACACTCGACTATGACACACGCAGGTAAGAGATGCACACACACCTTAAACAACAGCAGAGTGCAAAAATCTTGAATCCCCTCATTTCTTGAATCACATTAAATTTTTTTTCTGTTAAACGGTGATATATTTTGGAAACAAATATTTCACAGCAACAAAGTGCCAAAATACACAAAATACTTTTTTTCACCACAAGTTCAAGTTATTTAGGAAAAACTAAATGAGAAGAAAGAGGCTTTTGGTGTCTGGGGTTAAAGGTCAGGATTAGGTCAAAGTGTGGCATTACTGACAAATATAGTTTTGTGTGTGTTTGTGTAGGATATTCTGGGTGGATGCACACCTAGACCGTATTGAAAGTTCTGACCTAAATGGAAAGCTGCGCCAAATCCTCGTCAGTCCTGTTTCCCATCCGTTTGCCCTCACACAGGTACCACCCCATCCCCTTTTACTCTCACTCACTCACCCACTGTCTCACTCGCCCACTCAGTCTCTTGTCCTGCCACTCTCTCACTCTCCCACTCACCTTCTCGCTCGCTCACACTCACTGACATCACTTTTACTCTCTCCCACTCCTCCACTTACTCAATCTCTCACTTACTCATATTTGACCTACTTGCTCGCTCACTCGTCCACTCTCTCATTCACTCTCCCACTTGCCCTTCCACTCCCTGTCCAGTTCACTCTTTTTCATTCTCTCCCTCACCCACTCTGACTCCCACTGTCTCTCACTCTCATGCTCTCTCTCTCCCACTTACTCGTACATCCTTGTATGCTCTAATTTTATTTCAACCCTTAACATACTTGTCCTTTCTGCATCCTTCCATCTCTGACCTTCATTTTCTTCCCATCTCTTCTTCCCTCTTCTCTCCTCCCTGTGTTTTCCCACGTTCTCTCTCCTCCCTCTGTTTTCCCTCGTTCTCTCTCCTGTGTTCTCCAGCTGAAGCCGGTCTCCTCTGCTCTAACTGCTTTCTCCCGAATCTCACAGCAAGACCGCTGGATCTACTGGACTGACTGGCAAACTAAATCCATCCAGCGTGTGGATAAACACACGGGTCGCAGTAAGGAGACGGTTCTGGCCAACGTGGAGGGACTGATGGACATTATAGTGGTGTCTCCAAACCGCCAGACTGGTAAGAGCAGCTGAAACCAGTGCTGGTCTTGGATTTGCTAGTTATGCTCAAATGTCTGTTTACTGGTTTAAAAAAATGGTCCAGTAGGGTACCGGAGACTTAAAATTTCACTGACCTTTCATTTTCCTTGGAAACCACCATCAGTGATCTGGCCTATCAGAGTAAAGGTGGGCGGGACTGCTCATGCACAAGCTTATCTCTAATTGTAAACTGTTTTTATATGTGTGTGTACACAAATAAATAAATAAATGAATAAATCTATATAAACATAGTGGCCTACAGCAGTTAGGCCCCTCTTATTCATGTTTATATTACAAAGGGTTCACGAAAACAGCCTGTTTAATTCTAAGTGATAAAGTGGCTGGAAAAGCTTGTGTAGAGTTGAATGTGTAATTTGGTTAAAACAATAATAATATTAGTTATAAACAGTGTCTTCCAGGGATAAAGGCTGGGAACATGTGGGATAGGGGCCCTTTAAAGAGCTGATCAGCAGTTTCTCTCCTGTCAGGTACCAACCAGTGCAGCGTGAATAACGGCGGCTGCACACACCTCTGCTTCGCCAAAACCAACAGCTTTGTCTGCGCCTGCCCAGATGAACCTGACGACCGACCGTGTTCCACCAGTGAGTTCAGCTCCACACACACTCTGCCACATTCTCTCTCTCGCTCTCTCACACACACACACACACCCACACACACCTACATACATACACATACATATATATGCACACATGCACACAGAAGTGTGTAACTGTGATTTTTCCCAAAACCATATTTCTAATTCTGACATTTTCCTGTTAGTTTCCGGTTACCTTCCTACAGTGCCTGACCGAGGAACCACCAGCACTCAGCCACCTAACAAAGGAGACAAAGGGTCCACAAACAAACCCCAACCAGGCCTGCCCACGCTCAAGTCAGTCTTAAACATCACTTCTTTAATTTAACCAACAAAATAACTTAATTAAAGTATTGTCTTTGTTTTCTCCTACAGCTGTACAGAGAAGAGTGCTGGTGTTGAGGGCTGCCTGCAGAACAGCGTGATCTCTGCTCCTCATGGTACGAAACAAACCTTTCTCTGGTTGTATGGGAGCTGTTTATGGGAGCTAAAGCTCTGCTGCAGGATTTGTCACTCATCCACCTTTTTTTCTTTCCTGAAAAGGGGAGGGGCTTCACATTAGCTACTTGATTGGTGGAGCCCTGACAGTATTGGCCATCCTGATTCTAATAGCCGTGTACATCATCTACAGGTTGGAACAGAGACCTTCTTCAAAGCTCACAGAAATTGTTTCACTATTGAGTAGTGCTCATAATTATTTATAATGATCTTATCACACATTCGTTTTAGTTACACAGATTCTCTTTTTTAAACTCTGATGGTAAATTAATTTTAGATTCATGCACGCCACCTTAATTTGAACTGGAGGGGGGTGACATAACATTTTGTCGACTGCGAGAGGGGTTGGGGGAGTACACTTTTGTTGATGGGTTGGTGGGTTAGTTTTAAATGTGTGAAACATTCTTATATTGATCCTCAGGCACAAAAAGTCAAAGTTTGCTGATCCAGGTGTGAGTAATCTGACCTACAGTAACCCCTCATACCGGACATCAACACAGGAGGTCAAAATAGAAACCAGTCAGAAACCGCCAATATACAATCAGCTACGATATAAAAAGGAGGTACGTTTTTTTGTTTTTTCTGACCTTTTATCTTTTTATTTGTTTCAGTATCAAACCTCAGGAATAACACTGCCGATCTTTCTTACACTGTTTCTTCCCTCACTGCAGCTCTCTCACCCCTACAACTCTCTCTCTCCCTTCATCTTCTGACTTGCTCCTTTCTTTTTGCTGCTGTGTTGGGGTAAAGCAGGTAGATATAATTCTCATGGGGGCCACAGTGTCTCGGTGCTGTTCTATTTAACAATCTGCATGGCCTAATGGCTTACTCAGGGTCTTAACCTCTTAAATTAACCATAAATAACCATTTGTGTGAGATTGTTACTTGGGTTCTAGCGTTTACACTAAAATTCAATAATCCGTTACTTTGTTGTGAATCCTCCTTGTATTTACCACCTCACTGCAGAGCCAGAATTTCAGGCCTGTGGTGATACAGGCAACTCTAAATGTATCTATTTGAATGAAAAAAAGATGTTAATTTTCAAAATATCTCCTTGTCAGTGAGATGGCATTCACCTCAATGCTGGTGTGACTCGTCTGACTTTAACTTGTGACAGCCAGACAGGATGATTGCATTTGTTGTACAACAGCACGAGTTGTGGTCACAGTTCCACAGATGAATGTAAAAGGAAAAAGATAAATACTTGATAAAGGTGGTTTATAAAGGCTTCGAACAAATCAATAGCACATTCATTTGCTGGTGTTGCTTTAATATGTGTCAGGTGGTTCAACACATTTATCACAGTGTCAAACAGTGGTGTATTTCTTGGTTGTGTGTGTTGTGCTCTTGAGTGTCCTGCACAGCCCTCACTCCATCTCTCCCATGTTATGTCAGCTGTTGGGATGGAGCCTGAGTTTAGAGTGATATACTTATTGATGGACTGTCAGATGTATAAAAGTATAAAAATCAAAGTAAAAAAATGAAAAGTGTAAAGAATGTAAAGATGATGGCTTATCGACTAGGGTTGGGTACCGAAAACCGGTGCCGTAGAACCGGTACCAGACCGAAACAGAACATGAATTTCTGTGCCTCATTTCGGTGCCACTTAATTTTTTTACGAATACATATTTTGAACAAATACTTTTACAAATATTTGCATTTGGAAACAAGAAAAACTGTATATCAAAAGTTGCATTTCCTGAGTGAGTGAGTGAGTGAGTGACGTTCAGGAGTCAGGGGGCTGCTGCCAACAGCAACAGAAGTCTCGGCTGGGCAAAAACAGCATCACTGCATCATTATTATTTAGCTCTGTTAGCTCAGTCATTTATAGGGATTTTCCACTTACCGGTACCACTTCGGGTCGGTTCAACTCTACGCGCTATTTTGCTTTTGCATTACTAAAATCTGGCACCTGGTGATAATAAAAGGGAACCCATTCCCCATGACCCTGCCCCAGGCCATGCCCCCGCCAATTCGTACCCCCGGCATTTAAAAATGCTATCTGCGCCCCTGTTTGAAGCAATTGTTATTGTATTTAGGTTAGGGGGATTATGTTTTTTTTTGTTGTTGTTGTTTTGTGTATTTCCTTATGTATTCATATATACTGCAGCAGCACGGTGGTGCAGGGGTTAGTGCTGTTGCCTCACAGCAAGAAGGTCCTGGGTTTGACCTGACCACATGGGTTTCCTCCGGGAACTCCGACTTCCTCCCACCACCAAAAGCATGCGTGATTGGGGATAGGTTGATTGAGCACACTAAATTGGCCCTAGGTGTGACTGTGAGAGTGAATGTGTGTGAGTGTGTGGCCCTGCGACGTGCTGGCGACTGTCCAGGGTGTACAGTCGGAGTGGCCCCCCGACACTGTGTGGGGGTTAAAGGGGTCGAAAAGGATGGATAAATGGATTCAAATATAATGTAAATTCCAGACTATAAGCTGCTAATATTTTCTCATATTTTCACATATTTTGAAGCCTTCGGCTAATAATACGGTGCAGATAATTAATGTTTTTTTTTTTGTTTTTGTTTTTCATGACACAAAAAACATTTGCCTTGTAACCAGACCCGGTGCCAGACACGGATTTGCGGATGGACCTTTAGGGAGGCTCATTTCGGGTTGATATGTTTTATGCGCATCTGTGACGAGTGTTTAGGCTCAAACTCCAATACCGGAGGCTCGTATTCCCAGGGCGAGCCCAAGTGAGTCCGAGGGCGGGCACAACCCCCTAAGGCCCCCTAAGGCCCGCCCATGACGAAGATAAAGAAGATGAAGATGTGCAACAATGATTTTCCTTGTTGGCTGCTGTATATATATGGGATATATTTTTACCGGTCATTAGGAGATGGAATGTTGTTCGTGCACTGTTCAGTAAAAAAGCTTAAGAAATATAATGGGCCCGATAATGCACACAACGCACCGCGCTTTCGCGAATTGCGCAACCCATCATTGCTATTTTGTGCGAGCGCATCGTTCTTTTTTCTGGCAGAAATGTACGTTGTCAAGATAGC
>JBBMFX010000035.1:2073531-2089734 GCA_037832545.1 Rhabdalestes septentrionalis | reverse complement strand
CCCGGTCCCGTCCCCACGCGCCGCTCCCAGGTACCGTCCCCACTCGCCGCTCCCGGTACCGTCCCCACGCGCCGCTACCTGGTACCGTCCCCACGAGCCGCTCCCCGGTACAGGGAAAGCGAAGAGGATGGAATCTGCATCAATCATCTTTCTCTCTCTCTCTCACTCCCTCTCACACACACACACACACACACATACACAAACTCACATTCTCTCTCTCCCTGTCTTACACACACACAAATGGACTCTATCTCTCTCTCACACACACACACACACACACACACACACACACACACACACACTCTCTCTCGCTCTCTCTTTCTCTCTCTCTCAAACCGGTCGCAGTAGCTTTGTGTTGACATCCGACAGCAAGAATTAACCCACCACCTGAGTGAGGAACCTTATTTTTTTTGTTGTCTTTTGTGTAGGTCTCACTGGTTCATCGATGCCATCAAAAGGGTTTAAAGCACACATTTTGAAGAGGACACTACACAAAATCGCAACAAAACTTTCGCCCCCGAGCGCCACCAAGCTCAATTAAGTCGCACGTTCACCGAATTCTGATTGGTCGAGAGGAGATATCATGTTTTGACAAAAAATAGGAACGGCGCTTATTCCGTTTTGGAAAGAAACGGCATATTGCAGTACATCTTAAACAAGGAAATATAGCAATTTGGTATGAAATGTTGATGGAGCAGTGAATAGGTTCTGTACGCAGCAAAATGGCATCGCATTTTGTAAAAGAGCTCTTCAAATATATATATATATATATATATATATACATACGTGTGTGTGTGTGTGTGTGTGTGTGTATGGTTTATGTGCGTCTATCAGCATATATTTAACTAAACTAACTGAAGCAGGAAAGATCTTTTTTTAATAACTAAACAGCATTAAACTCAACCTTAAAAAACACAGATGCAAATACTGATTAAAAGGACAGTGGCACAGACCCTTTGGCATATTAACTGATTTAGGTTTAACAGAATTTTTCAATAAGTTGTGGGTAAATGTATCGTCACTTTATGAAATGCATGTCTGAGCATAAGCACTCTGAATGTTGTGTCCGATAGGAGAAATGAGTTTGGTTCTCTGTGTTATGATGTAATACATCTGGAACCCTATGGAAGTGGCAGAAAGTGTGACCCAGCATAGAATTTTTTTACACTATTAGTGTGATGTTATTTCTTGCGGCCCCCCGCTGGGGGCCAGCCTTATCTGATTGCCCGGACGATCCGCTGCAGGACTTATCTCAGAATCCATCAGTGCAGCAGAAGTGAAAACAGCAGCCCTGTAGCCTTTGATTTGCTGGGGCTGCCGTATCTCTGATTCAGCAAGATAAATATTTCAGCACTCGCTCCAATCTCACTCGCTCCAGAATGGACGAAAAGGCAGTCAATGGCTGTGCTGCATCGGCCCTGACCACCTCACCCCCTCACGGCAGGAGCCCTAGCCTCAAACACACACAAACAGCAGCACTCAGGTCTGAACTCCACTTATTAAACCATTTCAAATCCCCACGTTAATTTTATATTCCAACTTTTCAAAGTTCAGAATCTGACTCGTACAGTCAGATGTCCAGAAATCTGAGAACACCACACTTATGTGTGTGATCAGACAGTGTGTGTAGAGTGTGTGTTTAGACTCTATCAGACTGTGTGTGTGTCAAGCAGCGTGTGTTTAGACTAGGGCATTAATGACCAGATTTTTTAGGTCATTATTTTCGTCAAAGTCAAGTTCACTAGTCTCTCACTAACCCCACCAGCCCTACCAATCTCACAAATATGACCAACCCCACCAATCCCACCAGCCCCAACAATTTCATAAATATCAACAACCCCACTAACTCTATCGATCCCACCAGCCCCACCAATCTCACCATTATCACCAACCCCACCAATCCCACCAGCCCCAACAATCCCACCAACCCCAGCAGTGCCCCAAACACCGCTAATCCCACCAATTCAACCAACCCCTGTGTCCCCCCCCAATCCCACCAGCACCACCAATCCCACCAAACCCAGCAGTCCCCCCAACCCTACTAACCCCACTGAACGCTCCAATCTCCCCAACCTGACCAACCCCATAGCCAGAAGATTGGTGTTGAGAGTAGAACACCAGAGCCCAGCCTGGTGTTTAAGAGAACATAACTGAGGATTAACACACGTCGCGCTCAACATGCCATCCAATTACAGCTGGGGTCAATAACATCACCCACAGGATAATGATACAACAGAGCTTTTGTTCTTTAAGCCCTGCTTTAGCTCATCTAAACCCCCGTCTTTAAAACGCCTGTTCCTCCATCCGGCTCCTCAGAGATGCACAATTTAATAAGATTGAACACTTGACAAAAGATCTCAGCTTGTCTCATAACTTCCCTAATCTTTTCTCAGATTTGTTTTAATGGGTTGATCTTCCAGCACTGGGAGAAAAGAAAAATCCCCAAGGAATCATTCCCCATACTGGAGATAAAAAATAAAGAGTGTAATCGTCTGTAAGTCATATCATCAATATGAATTAACGCTCGAGGGCACTGGACATCCCGCACTGTGTCCAAAAACCCAAAGCCTTTGTTCTTAATGAAGCTGCAAACAAGCATTCAGCACCTCCCAGCAGAGAACAGCATCTCTGAACACTGCATTAGAGGGCCGGCCTTTTCACATTCATCATTTTTTAAACAATGGATGCTTTGTGATGTAACTACAATCAACTCGTCTACATATTCAGCAGTTCAGCCACACTCACGCTGAGGTTTATATATCTATATAGAGAGACTGATGGAAGGAGAGATATGGGGGAAGGGGACAGAAAGAGAGGGAACCAAGAAACAGAGAAAAAATATGGCAAAGAGAAAAAGGGAGAGAGAGACGGGAGAGATAGGAGGCCTCCAGTTACGGACCAATTAAACACACTCTTGCCTCACCAGGGTAAAATAACTGTGTGAGCTGTGTCTATGGTAATTGAGGACATGACTCTGCCGAATCACACACACACACACACACACACTTGTTACTTGTTACCTCTTTATAAGCTGGTCTAAGACTTATAGCTCTGGTGATAAAATTCATTGGCCACAGATGGAAACCCCATTCATCAAATTTTATAATTACATTTAAATTAAATTCTAAATGATAGAAATACAACATGTCAAAATAGCTTACATGTTACTTTAAGCAAATAGGGTGTTTCTAATAAAATAGCCAGTGAGTGGAAGTCAATCATATATCTAAAATTTTAGATATCTAGCAAAGCTTATCCTGAGAAAGTTTAGAAATGCATGTTGAGTGATTTAAAACTGAAATTCATTTTGAAAGACTAATCTACATAAGCTATGGTTTGCTTTAACAGAAGCTGAGAAGCGGAAACAGCAGTTTCTCACACAATGTGGTTTTTCCGTTTATATAGCAGATCCGCTGATCTGAGTGACAGAGATGGAACATATGGGTGAAGCAGTTCTGTTAAATAAGGTGGGGCACAGCCACTAATGCACTTAAACACAAATAATATAGTTTTAAACTGGATTCTTAACTGTACAGGGAGCCAGTGAAGCGAGGCTAAAACTGGTGTAATATGCTCGCGCATACTAGTGCCGTTTAAGAAACGCACAGTAGCATTCTGCACCCGCTGTAAACGCGCTATTGAGGTCTGACTTTCCTGACACACACACAAACGAACACAGCCACATGTGCACCTTGTCAAGCTATAGGGTCATATATGCTGTACATCCCATATGTATTATATGTGTATATACCTATAATTAATATTTCACACACACACACACACACACACACACCAACACACAAATGTATGCTAATATGTATGCCCACTTTTGTCAGATTATATTGTATTAAATTGATTAAACTGTATTTATAACTTGGCATCCCCATCTCAGAACACCCCCACTTTTGGAAAGCTTGATACGCCCCTGTGTATAATAAATATACATGTAAGTATTTATAGGCTGCATGATGTATTCAAACACACACACACACACACTCCTAGTTATATAGTACTGTCAGCAGCATTTTAGCAGTATGGAATCCACTGACATACAACCCGTTACATTAAAGGTTGATGTGTTCACACCAGTGTGGGGCGAGAGGGAGAAAGTATGATCCTGTTGCTTGCCCATTTTTCTGCTCCCAGCATCAACTGACTGCTTACTCAGGGGCTAATACACCCCCTGATTCAAGTAAAATCCAGGTTTCCTGATTTAAAACAGATCACTGTTCACAAATACTCTGAATTTAAGGTTTTTATTAAACAGTGACTAATCTGACTAATGTGCTTTGTTTTATTGATATCTGCTTTGCTGTTTGTGTATCGAACACCCTCAGATTACCATAACCCTCCAATCAACCGCTAGGGGGCGCGAGACTCAAACCACATCACGGCCTGACCCTGAAGGTGCGGAGTTGTTTGGGTCTGCAGATGGATTCATCTCCCACTGGGCTCAGCAGAACAGACTCTGGCTTTTCTCCTCTCCCTCAGCTAATGGCTTCGGCCAGGTGAGGTGATTGCCTCTCGGCGGGGAGAGGGAGACGAATCTCTTCCTCCAAGGGGAGAGAGAGGCAGAAGCCAAAGCGAAATCAATTCTCATCATCGCTCAGCCAGCTGATGCTGCGTGTGTGTAAGTGTGTGTGTGTGTGTGTTAGTGTGTATGTGGAAGTACAAGGGGATGTAAAGATTTACCTCTGCACATTGTGCCGTTACCCACGTACCCCGGCTTACAGGTGCACAGGTGGCCGTGGATGGTGTTGGTACAGATGGCGTTTTCATCACAGACACTCTGTCCACTAGCACACTCGTCATGCTCTAAGGGAGGAAAGCAGAGTGTGGATTAGTGTGTATGTATGTATGTGTGTGTGTGTGTGGGAGGATATACATTGTAACCCATTAAATCTCAGCATTAACCATAAAAAACAAACCACTGCTAAAACATTAGTACAAATTACATCATTGTTTGGAGGCTCCGTGTCTCCAGGAGCCTCACAGGAGCTTTAGATGTCACAGCTGGCTTCGGTTTGTGATCGAGTGTCATGTACAATCAGATATCTCACAATATAGTATAACTTAAAAATAGTAGATGTTGATTTTTTTAAATAGTGTTATTTAAGTCAAAATCTGTGAGGGGGGAGGGGTTCAAACAGTAAATGAATATGTAGCACATGTTTACTTTACTTCATTGTGATTGTTGATATTTATAATGTATGTGTGTGATAAAGATGTCCGAATATGTATATTTGTGTATTTCCTAATGTTTTTGGAGTAAGTTGTGTTTAAATAGATGGTCAAATTATGAAAATTAATTGTTTTATCATATTGCCTGGTGGTCCTATAAAAAAAAGTAATGAAGCACATGCACACCTAGTTTATAGTTAAAAATATTAGAAAAATGCAAGTAATGCAGAAAGGATTGCATTATTTGCATTTTTCTAAGGTCCAGAGGGTTAAATCTCTGAACACTGCAACAGTCTAATTCGTGCCAACACACACTTAATATGGCAGAGCTATAGGGGTCCTGTAAGGGTCCTTAAGGGGTCTGAAGCATTTGAGGGGTGTTATGCTTTATTCTTGTTTTTTCCCAAGTGAAATGCAGCGATATGCCAAGTGGCTCTGTCCATGTGCCCTCTGGAGCTTCCGATATCCACACAGCCCCTTGGAGACACTGAACCAGCACTGCTTATTTACAGGTAAAGAGGCTCAAACTTGATCTGCTTGCAGATATAGTATTGTGCAAAAGTCCTTTTTTCTTCTTTTCTTCTTATATCCAGACTCCCTGTTATTTTTAAGGCTGTCTTGAGGAACAGTTCTCCAGGCTTCTTCAGAATCAGAATCAGAAAACTTGATTTATCCTGGAGGAAAAAGTTTATGTGGTGACCGCCACAACACACAGACACAGAGGGACACAAGACACCAGAATAATGTAAATAAGATAAAGTCCTATACTAAAATAAATAAAATAAGTCTAATAGTCGAAATAGAATCTACTAAAAATCCAGATAAAAATAAAATAAAATCTGAACTTCAAAGACTTTCTTTCTAGTCGTTGTGTTTTTTCTTGTTTAAGACACACAGTGACCTACATATGAATAAATAAACAATGCACATATCACTACAGACATGAACTAGTGAATAAACAGGTGTGGAAGATTCCAGATGATCTGGCCGGTGATTAGTTCCAGTAAAATGTGGTCCTGGAGGAACGCTGAGTTTCTGGAGGAATGTTGTTTTGTTCTGCATTGTACTCGGCTGAAATAACAATAAACCTACTTGACTGGACACAGTCAGCACAAGGAGACTCGGCAGAATCACACACATAGCAAATTACTTCAATGAACCTAAATAAATAATTACCAAAGATGATTTTCCGTGCAGAGCTGACCTCTAAAGGGGTTAAGTGAGCACAGCAGAAAGCGACCTGGTGCAGGAGCAGATGCAGCACCCATATATTGAATGAGAACACACGACTAGTAATGGAAATTAATCTAATAAATATTTCAGATGCATTTACTCATACATGAATTTAGCATCGCCAGCGCTGCTCTCAGCATGTTTGGTGTGTGTTTTATTGTTGTTTTTGAAGTGAACGTAATGTTTCTGAAGCTGGATCTCTTCTGCTCCAGCCAGGAAAAGACAATGTCATCAGTTTCGGGAGATGACGGCTGTTGAGGGAAAAATCAGCATTTATTCTTTTATGTGATTCATTTCTTTTGAATGATTCAGTTTTACTCTGTATCCATTTGATTCACTGATTGATTATTTGTGATTATGTAGTTACACTGGGATTTCTAAATTATAAATCCTTAGGTAAGGGGTAAGTTTAAAGTCCAATAATATGCTGCTGACATGTAAGTTTAAATTAAGTATAGAAAATAGTTAGAAACATATGGTGATAAGATTTGACTCAGGGACACTTAGATTGGTTCCTTGGCAACGGGGAGATTCCTAGGTCAACGCGCCCTTACACAGCTCAGTTAAGGAATTGTTTTGTCTCTTATAACTCCTGAAAGTCGGCAAGCAAGGCCGATGCTTACGTTAATTTGTGTATAAGATGTTAAGTGAAAATCATTGTCACTCAGAACAGATTCTGGAGGCATAGGTGACTGCGGTCTCTGTGTTTTATTTTTCCTTTTTGTTCTCCATTCTGCAGATGTTAAAATAAATATTTTCCTGTTTATTTTGAGCAAAGAAAAAAGACTCAGTTGTTCATTTCCATGAATCTCTGACACCTGGAAGATTTTGTCTGGCTTTCTGGCGAATTGCCGTAATAACGGCTCAGGAGATCTCATAAGGCGAAATCACCCCCACCACCCGTCCGAGGCTGCAATTTCATGGCTACAGGCCCACACTCCGAAGAGAGCAGAGAAAAATGGGCCCATTACCAGAGACATTGTTCATCAATATGCAAAAGCCATCTTAATCATGACTAATACATTCCCTCCTTAATTAATGGCTTTAGCTTATTGAGCCCTTAAGCAAATTGAACACATTATTCAATACTTTTCTTTTTTCTATAAGGATTTCCTCATTGGGTGTGACGAGCAGAGGAAGTGTAGATGAGGCTCCGCAGTCAACAGACTGGGATTTAAAAGTGGAATTTTACTGATTTTTACAATATTCCTGCACAGTTAACTGTTTCAGAGGCAAACAGAGTTTTAGAGTGGGTTGGGTGAGTGCTCACAGTGGAGGTGAAAAGAACCAGATGAATAAAAACTAAACTCATTCATTGTGGAAGGATACATTCATGGTGTCATGAGATTCGCTATTGTACTATCATCAACATCCCCATAAACATTTAGAGACATGCAGAGTTTCACTGGGGGTCGATATAAAACATCTGTATTTGCTTTGGAGACATCTGGCTCTGTGCACCACTCCTGTAAATAAATCAAATGTCGCTACAATGAAGCATTTCACACAAAAGTCACTGTGAATCAGTGTGTTTAAACACTGAATTCTGGGGGTATTGTTGGAATTCCTTTTTAGGACAGCATAGATTTTTGTTGTGTAACAGGGAATGAACTGAAATTACATTATGATTACAGACAGAATATTGGGGACTGATACCAGAAGAAAAAGCTGGAGGGGAGAAAATGAATGTATGATGCAGTTCCATAACAAATGTATCCTGAAACAATCCACCCACACTCAACATGGCTCATTTTAAATTAATTCATTTTTAAGGGAGGAATACAAAAAGAATGTCAGTTTCAGCCGATATGGTTTCACTTTTGGTTTTGGAAAAGAAATGGAATTGTGCCATGATATGTTATGCAACCTTGATAATAAGATGACATGACACACTAAAACAGAAAATAAGCCAATTCATTAAACACCTTTAGCCTGTTAAAATAAAAATAGGAGGAGAAATCCAGTCCCAGTTCTCCAGCTTGAACAAACCCCATGACTGTTCTCCAGAACGTGTCGGAGTTAAGCTGCTAAAAAATGACCCTGCAGCTGCTGAGCTGTGAGTGATTCTGAGGGTTCACAGTCAGCCTGTTGGACTAATCTGGACTGGCTACAACACTTTAGCAGGTCTGTATGATGTGCAGGAGTTCAGCCTTTAAAGGTTTTAAATATACATAGCAAGACCTAGTACAGTAGTCACTGTGTAATTTAACATGGCCACTGAATAAGACTAAATGAGACTGAATGAGGCAGAATAATACCAAATGAGACAGAATCAGAATTAATTCGACTGAATAAGAGTGTAAGTGCCTTTGCTGCTTCTTAAGTGGCATCCAAATAAGACTGAAGGGACAGAATAGATCAGAACAGAACTAATTTAAGTATATCTCAGTCTTAAATGCCAAGCAAACAAAAGTTGCAAGTTTTAATTCTAACTGAGGAAAAAGGGTTGCCTCTGAGAGCATCTTTAAAAATGATCTTAAACTTGTTGAGTAGACTGAATGAAAGAAATGGGAACAAATGTCTTGCTGACAGGATGCCAGATCCAATGAGTCTACATAAAGGAGTTCCATCCACTCAGCATTCAGCACCGTCAGTATTCTGATCACTGCCTGGTCATCTGGAATCAGCTGCACCAGTATCATCACTGGTTCAGTGTTAAGTTGTCTTTATTCTGCTTGAATGATTCATATGTAGGTTACCATGTGGCTTATCAAACAAAAATCACAAAAAACATTTGCACTGGACTGAAAATGAAAGTTCTACAGGATTCCTGGAGAAATGTTCTTGAAGACTACAATGAAAATACAAGAAAGTCTGGATAGAAGCGAAACATGAACAATAAGGGGGGCTGCACTGTACTGTAGGTCTGCTGGAAGATCAGCATGTTTTGAAGAGCCGGTGTGTGTGATATAGCAAAAAAGCAGCAGGTCGGCCCCTCTGTAATTCCTGCATAATGACGGGTTGTCACAGACAACTGTCCCCGGTGATCAGGGTCCTGATGGGAGGACTGCATCCAGGGCAAACGCAATTTCCCTTTCCCAAAGTCCCAACATTAGACAATTTGCATCCTCCTGACAGATTGTCTCTTGCTCAACTGCAATCTTTCTCATTCTGGTCCTGCCTGAGAGGAGATAACCCCTTGAAAAGGAGGGGAAAAAAAAAAACTGCAGATGTATTGAAAAAAGTAGACAAATTTAAGACCATTTTTATCTCTTTTCCACATTATTTCATAATTGATCATGTCTCAAATCCTGCCTTAAAACACACCTCTTTAAACTTGCTCATCTCTTTGACTCCAGTGAACGATATAATGAGTGAAGGTGTGTAGCTGTATGATGGTGTGTGTGAAGGTGTGTAGATATAGGATGGTGTGTGTGAAGGTGTGTAGGAATATGATATATGATGGTGTGTGTGTGAAGGTGTGTAGAAATACGATGGTGTGTGTGAAGGTGTGTGGGTGTATGAGCAGTGTTGTGTGTGTGAACACATTCAAGGAATAGTATAGTGATGGGAAGTTTGGCTCTCTTCAGAGAGCCAGTGCTTGTGGCATGGCTTCCAAAGAAGAGCTCCCAATTGACTCCTAGTTTATTATCATCTGTGGCCTCATATTTTAGCTTAACTTGGCAAATACAGTACAGTTTGGAAACACCTTCTCATTCAATGCATTTTCTTTATTTTCATGACCATTTACATTGGTAGATTCTCACTGAAGGCATCAAAACTATGAATGAACACATGTGGAGTTCTATACTTAACAAAAAAGTTGAAATAACGGAAAACATGTTTAATATTCTAGTTTCTTCAAAACAGCCACCCTTTGCTCTGATTACTGCTTTGAACACAGGTGTTTAACTTCAAGGGGTGGTCACACTTTCAGGTGACTACCTCTTGAAGCTCATCGAGAGAATGCCAAGTGTGTGCAAAGCAGTAATCAGAGCAAAGGTAAGATCTACTCTCAACATCAAAATTGGGTAGCTAAGGCCTGTGATTGTTCAGTTGTATGACAGAGAGAAGGGAAGATTGAAGGAGGTTCACATAGAAGGACGTTGTATTGAAAATGTAAAAAACCCAACACATTAACTATTTCAAATGAACATTAACATTTTTTTTTAATTTGAATGAACTGTAATTTGAACTAGTTTTTCAGAGTGCACTGGCACGACACTGTGTATGAGGGTGTGTGTGAAGGTGTGTAGATGTATGATGTGTGGGAAGGTGTGTAGATATATTCAAAATCAGAATGCTGAGAGCTGATATGTTTTATATTTCACGCATTGCTGTTTTCACCATATGTAATCAAGCTGTGTGTCTCTTGGCCTTGCCTAATCAACACGTTACTTTTAGCACCACACATATGGTCACTCTACAGGCAGTAATACAGCACTCTGAACGTTCCCTAGTGTTAAATCCATGTGTTAATTAGACACAGCAGAGCTGAGCCAGAACACAGAATAAAACATCACACTGAACACTGTAGTTTAAATTTAATACAATTCGTTCACAAGTCCATACAATTGTCTACAATGCTGTTTAATAGATGTGAATGTTTTTGTTTGTGTTTCTTCAAATTAAGCCCCCTTGCCTTTACCACATTTTCCTGGAAATAGCTTGTGTCCAAACCCTCCCACCACCCTTTTAAACAGTTCTGTCTCATCTGCTGGGCCTCATTTAGAACTTGTAGGTCCATCTGGTCCCTGCAGCTCAATGGGAGAAATAGCTGGAGACTGGGGAGGACCAGACATCATTCTCTGAACTTTCTGCTTTTTTGGGCTGGATATAATTTTGGCCCAATTTTGAAGAACGCCTGGGATCACTATCCTACTAAAGAATTACATTTTGTCCAGTGATCTGTTAATCAGAAAGAATTGTGTGATGCTGAAGAACTGAATGATGCTTTTCTTTTTTCAACAAAACGTAAATGTCAGTTAATAAAGGTACAACTGGCATGTCTCTTCAAATACAATAATTGGTTTTGATTGAATAATATGCTATTAAACACTATAAAATATTACCAGCCAATACATTCTATTTAAGTATTTCTAATGTTGAACTTTTCTAAAATTCCAACAGTGGGCCCAAACATCTGAACTTCTGGCTGTTGACTTTGAATGAGGCTCAGTACACAGTATCAAACCAGATCTCAATAACACATATCAATCATGAAATCAGTCACAGAGGGGTTGTGGTGGCCTCGTGGGTAGGATACTTGCATGTGGACCTAGAGGTCATGGATTCGAATTCTGCATTCAGCCCATCACTGGTTCCTGAGCAAGACCCGTATCCCCCAGTTGCTCCAGCGAGATTGTCCAGTGTACTTAGGGAATGGAAGGCGCTTCTGATAAAAGTTAATTACTGAATTAATATTGACTAAATTCCGTTAATGTAAAAGGATAGTAACAACCTCTTTAATTCTGAGAGAGGTTTAAAGTGGTCATGTAGGACTGTTTTGGTACATAAACCGACACAGATTTTATAAGATGTTAACAACATTTAAGAATTAAATGTCTAATGGACTGGAAATGGTAATGTAAAATGGACACAAAGCAGAAATTAAAGAGAGGAAAAGGGTCCTTTAAGACTCTGGGCCTGATTTTCAGGATTGCGCATTGTCTGAAGTCTGAAACGCAGTTGCCTTTGGGGGAGGGGCCAGCGCAAAACACTATAGTGCCCGTAGGAAAAGAGAACATTGTGCCTGGCGCATAGTTCAAATGGCTTGTCTTCAATGAGTATATTAGTCATGGGTGTGTTTGGGGCATAGCATGCAATGAACCAATCAGAGTTTACCCTCTCACTCCCTTTAAATCCCGGCGCATGTTCCATGTCGTGCTGTGTATAATGATGGCAGATTTACCTGGATGTCAGGAAAGAGTTTTGACGGAAGAAACTGATTTGCTCGTGCGTGAGGTGAAGGAGCAATTGATCTTCGGGGATCGAGGGAATCCTCCCAAACCCCGGTTAGTAAAGCCGGCAACGATGCTGAATATAGCTCCTTATTCGCAGCTCCTTAATCGAAATGTTCGTTCCACCTTAAATGCTGATTTCCAGGCTGCATTATCGCTATTGCCTGTTGGGGGAGGTGACTTAACTGAGGTTTTCATTCGGAATACTGTTGCCTATTTAAATGTACTGTTTCAGAAAAACATGTAAAGAAATAAAAACATTTTTAATGTTTACATGGCAGAGATCTCTTTCCATTCAAAATCCTAAACTATTCTGTAACTTCAAACGCTGGGAACTTGGTTCATAAATGACTTAAATGCTTTGGTCCACTGAAATCTCACTTATTGGTCAAAATAATATGTGTAGAACTAGGATCACTTGGACCAAACCATTCTTCACTGTCAAATAAACATGGGAACTTTGGTTTATAATAAATGTTAACTCCTTGGCAGGAAAGGAATGGGTTAAATGCTTCAGTGTCGTCCGGCAGTATTGGTCAAATTGCCCGTCAGTTACTTGTTATTAAGTTTGGCGAGTATTATATGTATTTAAAAAATAATCATGTATGTGATATATTTATATTTCGAGGACACCATATAGTTTTCCTTCACATGAAAATTATCTTTTTTTTTTTTACGTGCGCTGCTGCTCACTCCTGCTTATGAAAGAAGCAGCGTGTGCGCGCATTGTGAACTCTTCCATATCCCAAAGCGACAGGCGTCCATATGATAGCCTTTTAACAATGCGCGAATGATTACTAATCAGGTTTTTTCTGGTCAGTGGCGAAATGACTTTCACTTCTCATAACATAGCAGATTTGCGCTACGCGCCACGCCACATCCCTTCTTTTCAGTGACATGCCCGACACAGCGCAATGCCATCTGCTATTTTGACAATGTACATTTCTGCTGGAAAAGAAGAATGACGCGATTGCACAAAATAGCAATGATGGGTTGCGCCAGTGGCAAAAGCACATCGCACCGTGTGCATTATCGGGCCCTCCATCTGCTTTGATAAATATGGCTGCTGTCTCAGGCCATTGTACTGAAGACAAGAGATCAGACAAAGATGTCATTACACACTTGGTGTCCCTGCGGCCTCGGATGGATGGGTGAAGACTGTTGATATAACAAAGCCCACCAGTGATGGATAAATAATGTCTTCACTGTTCACAATGTTTTTAGATGCATCTTTCTGTAACGGTGTGGTCGTCACTATATCAGCGTTAAATATCACTATAATACCCTCCACAGTCATCAGGACCACATCATTCTTCCAGGGTCACATGTCAAAATGTGTTAGGAGTGTTCCTGCTCTTTAAACAACATTTTAAAAATGGTTCTACATAAAACCAAAAGAGTTCTGCCTTGGAACCAACTGTAAAGAAACATTTTTGGCTCTCTATTGAACCATTAACATTTAAAAGAATCATGTCTCTATGATTTAGTAAGTGTTGAAGAGGGTTATTTGAAGGATTATTTAAATGATTCTTAAAACACACAAAAAGCCATAAGACTACACAGCTGTGCTACAGAGAAAATTGTTTCTTAAAAATGCACCTTAAAAATTCTTCTACATAGAACTGTAAAGTTCTGAACTTGTTCACTGAGTGGTTCTATAGTACTAAAATGTTCAGTAACACTTCTGTGGTCCTACAGAATCCATTTTGCTGACTTCCAAACAGTTCCTCAGGGGTCCTTAAGTAAAAAAATGTGTTTGTTCTATATAGAACCATGAACAGAATCATTTGAATGGTTAAACAGGTCTTTGCATGGGTAAAATATTCTTTGTTATAAAGAATCACTTTTCATAATTTCTAACCATTTTTTAAAGGTTACACATAGCACCAAAAAGGTTCCACTCTTATTATACATATCATTATATATGTTTTTGATCAGAGTGCACTGCATTTTACATGCTGGAGGGCATCTCCAGCTGGTAGATTGCACCACAAGCTCCTCTGTGATGGTTGTGTCTCCACACTGCAAGTGATCCGTTCAGATAAGCAAACGAAACTGGAGGATGTTTGTGAGCTCCAGATAAGGGGAATTAACCTTGAGTTCCGGTTTGCAGCGACTACATTGAATTAGTAAGCAAAAGAATGTGATTATAGAAATACACAGATTTTCTCAACTTACGAACTGGCAGTAATTATATGATAAAACGTTGCAGAAAACTTAGAAGAGACTAGGACCGCTGCCTTCGGATCAGGCTTCCATCCTCAGTGGCGATCAGTTCCTCCCCTGCTGTGGTGTAGCTGAGTGTAATTAGCGGAGCCCCTGTTCACCGGCGCGGCGGGTGGTAGAAGTGGGTGGAGAGTGGGAGGACGTGATCAGGAGCGGTTTATTTATGCCTCAAATCCACCGCAGTCCTCCATAATTATTTGTTTCAGGAGTGGTGGTCGTCTCACTGTGATACGCTCTAAATATTTTCCTTCAGAACCTCGATCCCCGCCAACAGCACATTTCTGAACCTGGACCTGTGTGATGATACCACAGTCAGAGGGAATTGCCTACGGTTCACTGTGTAGATACTGTATACATGCTGAGCATTTCTTAAACACGTTTAGTCTTCTTTAATAAAACACACATTCATCCATTAGAATCTACTGTTAAGGATTCTGTGTCTGCTACAATTTAATAAGTCACCTGGTGGTCTAGTGCTTAGGGAGTTTGCGCGATCAAAAGGTCCCAGGACTGCCTTGAGAATGGTACCACCCCCAAACACTGCCCCCAGGGAATCCCCTGTTGGTGGCAGCCCATTTCTTAACTTGGTGAATGGGTTAAACATAGAGAAAGAATTTTGTGTGGTGTGTCCTAGAATGTCTGCTACGAATGATAAAAAAAACTATCATGAATTATTGAGGGTCTACAATAAATGATTCATTGTCATAAAACACACTGTCTACTATGAATTATTCAGCTGTTACTATAAATGATGCTGTATCTGGTAGCAATGAATCAGTAATTACTATGAATTATTTAGTTTCCTCTCTATATTATTCCAATTGTACAATTGAAGATTTGGTATCAGCTGTGAATGATTTGGTACAATAAACCAACAATGAACGATTCAGTATTTACTACTATTTACTCTGTATCTACTCTGTATTATGCCAAAAATTCTTCATCACGTCAACTCTTTATTCAGTATCTACTATGACTGATGAATTATGAATGATTCAGTCCTTCCTATCAATGATTCAGTAATTCCTATTACTTATTTACTTTCCACTATGAACTACTCAGCATCCACTATGAATTATTCAGTATCTTCTATGAGTGATTTAATATTTGCGTTGAGTTCTTCAATATTTACTATGAACTATTTAGTACCTACAATGCATGACTCAGTTTCTATTACCGATGACTCAATGTCTAAAACAATGTCTACTCTGAATTTTTCAGTGACTTTGAATAATTCAGTATCTGTTAAGGATGATTCAGTATCACTTGTATTATCTACTACAGAATCTACTATGAATGACTATGAACGATTCAGCAGCTATTTTGATATTTTCAGTATCTGTTCTGAACTATTTAGTAGAAAATTATTTATTCAGTAAATACTACGGCGACTGCAGGCCTTGAGGAAACAAACAGACCAGTTCAAATCCCACCTGTACGCAATGAAGATGGTTTAATTTTGGATGAGCTGCTGCACTGCCAGGAAGCACTGAATGTCAGCTTTCACTAGATAAAACATCAGGTGACTTTGGGACCAAAGCATTGCCCCTTCTCCCCACACACACACGCACGGACATACACACACATGCGCACACACACGCACACACACACACACACACACACACACACACACACACACACACACACACACACACACACACAC
>JBBMFX010000035.1:2034723-2052091 GCA_037832545.1 Rhabdalestes septentrionalis | reverse complement strand
ATATCCTAATCCGAATATGGTACTCGGAAAGGCACAAATAACGTGTTTTTTACGAAAACAGTATTCAGACAAATACTTGTATTCGGGAAACACCCCTGTGCACAGATACTCCATTCCAGTGCCAGCATTAAGGTGGGGCATTCGAAGGCATTGCGCTCCCAAGCGAGTTGCCAGCCCCTCCCAATGCGTCACTCATATGTAGGGGTGGAATGGAACTTGTTTGTTCTGGAAAATTCGTGAACGATCACATGAAGTTGAAGTTAGCTCCCTATGCACAGCTCTTATACGAAATAGTCATTCCTCCTTAAAAGCTGCTCTACAGGCAGTAATATCGCCATTTCTTTACCTCAGTAAAGTTCCGCATCGTAACTTCGGCATCGTACAGCCGCCCCGAGATCAGCCATCAAGTGGCATACACCTTAAACCCACTACCCCACACCCCAGGACCATGTCCATTAGTGCCCGGCCATGGTCACTTAGATGCCTGCCCGGTTGGTCCACTCTCCTGAGTTTGCGCGCCTTATTATACATTTTACTCTAATACACATACAAATACGAATACTTTTCCCCTTTCAACAAATACAAATACAGATACAAATAGCGCCTGTTTTGCATTTTATATATTATGTAGAGTAAACTGCCCTTTACCCTGCATATATATGTATGAGCCCAGTCTCACAAGTTTTCGTGCAGCCATCACAAAATACAATTAAATCAAATACATGCTCCAATCACAATTTAGGGCTTATTTTCGTGCTAGGACAACGCTTCTCTTTTTCATGCTAGGACAACGCTTCTGTTTTTCGTGCTAGGACAATGCTTCTCTTTTTCGTGCTAGGACAATGCTTCTCCTTTTCGTGCTAGGACAACGCTTCTCTTTTTCGTGCTAGGACAATGCTTCTCTTTTTCGTGCTAGGACAACGCTTTTCTTTTTCTTGCTAGGACAACGCTTCTCTTTTTTGTGCTAGGACAACGCTTCTCTTTTTCGTGCTAGGACAACGCTTCTCTTTTTCGTGCTAGGACAACGCTTCTCTTTTTCTTGCTAGGACAACGCTTCTCTTTTTTGTGCTAGGACAACGCTTCTCTTTTTCGTGCTGGGACAACGCTTCTCTTTTTCGTGCTGGGACAACGCTTCAGTTCCCGGTCAGTAAGAGATAAATAATGAGTTGATTCCTTACCTTAACCTAACCCTTAACCTAACCTTTACCTTAAACTTACCCTAAACCTAACCCTAACCTTAACCTTAACATTAACAATAACCATAACCTAACCGTAACCATAACCTTAAACTTAACCTTAACCTTAACCTTAACCTTGACCATAACCTTATTAACCTTAAAAACCTTACATATATACACAGTGTAAAAGGCAGCTCAGCTCTTTGCAGGTCCACATTTTATTCTGCAACCAATTTACATCAGATCCAGCCAGTATGGAAAGTTTGATTTGCTAATTTTTGGAGACAGCTGACAGTTTGATAATTCACTTTCCTTCCTCCCAACTCCAGTCATGAAATCTGGGTCACCTTTTCGCACAGTGTCTCTAAATGTTGCAGTGTTGGCACTCAGATATGTGTCTTTCACCGCTATGATTAATGCAGCCTTGCTCATTTCACCAGGTACTACACATGCTATGGAAGACGGGAGGAGAAAAAAGAGGCAGCACGTGCCTCATCCCAGCTAATTAGTTAGCCGAAGGAACATTTTAATGCTAAATGTCTTTGGAGACATTGACACTGAATAATTGTTTTATCAGTCTGTTTGTGCTAGCTGTTCTTTCTCTAATCTCAGCCTGATCCCAACTAAAGATCTTAAAATGCACTTTCTTTTCTTTCACTGCTCTGATATGTTTCTCAGATAATCAGATTTTCAGATAAATCAGAAGATCTAAAAGAAATGTTGGTTGTCTTAAAAATGAGCCTGAATAACATTTGAAATTTGTCTTAGTGATCAAATTCAAGTCTTGACGGCCAAAGTCAGTCAGTTTTAGAGACATATGGTACAGATAAGTGTAACAGCTGCACCATCTAAAGTGGACTCTGTTATTTCTACTTCTGGATCATTTTGGTAAAAACTAAAGCCCTAAAACTCCTTGGACCACAACAGTGTAATAGAAACAACACAATAGAATTAATATACAACCACACAAATTACTGAGCATTGCAATACGTTGACCACATATCATACACAATACAGAAAATTTGCATGCTTTTAAATGTTCACTGTAAATATGCATTTTAACTGTATTACTGCTGTTAATGTATTTGCATTTAATTAATTTTACCTGTATTTAGCTAATACTTGAGGTTACATATAATTTATGAATCAAAATAAATGTGTAAATTATTTAATGATGAGGTTGATTGCTGTGATACTGTAAACCACAACAGTGTTACAGATGAGAATTCTAAAGTAGGTTTCAGTTAGTGGAAAAAAAATAGATGAATTAATAAAGTTAGTAAGTTGGATAATAACGTTAATTATTTGGACACTATGAAATTATATCACAAGATAAAAATTATCTTATCAGACCTATTTGCATACTGTATATATTACATTACATGGCATAAATCAATCAATGGAATTATATCCATAAGGCACTATGCTAAATTGTTTCCATTCATGCCTAATAAATTATCCAGTGGTTTGAACATAAAACATTGTCTAACCAGGTCCATAAAAAAAAAATTAGGATAGAAAAATTTCCTCATAATGAAGCTGATTTTTCTAGAAATCCATCCACAGACATCATCCATCCAATCATTTGAGCACAATTGTCAACCCGTTGGTTGCCGTGAGTTGCTCAGTAACAGGAGATTATCATCCATCCGACATAATTATGCAACACTTTTGGACCAAAAACAAAAAGATTAGCATTGTGACAAGGACACTGAACCCGATTACGGCTGGAATGAGGGGATTTGCATAAATACAGTCATCTGCCATGTTGGAGATGCCTGGGTGGCATTTAGGAATTACACTCTGCGTTTATTTCCTCCGAATCGCCCTCTCGAGTTCAGTCTTCAGCCGAGCCGTCATATCAGGCTTTAGCAAGATTAGCTTAGTGGTGCTTGTGCAGTGCTTGTCTCTCTGCAGGGCAACAAACATCCAATTTAAGTCAACATACATGGCAGTAATTCAAGGTTAGGTAGTGAGATCAGCAGTTTAAAGTGGCCCTAATGCAGCAGCATGATGGCTCTTTCACTCCTCACAGGCTAAATAAAGAGGCAAGCGGTATCAGGGCTTAGATGCTAATGATTGATATTACAGTTCTAATCTTAATATAATTATAAAAAACAACGTAAAATATGTAGTAACAGTCTATCTGAACTAACGTGTGGATGGAGCAAATGAAACAACAGAAATTATATTGCACTCTGTGCATCCTCTAGTTTATTAGAGCTTGTCTAGATGACTGTGTGGATCATATGAACATTGTAAAGTATCATACACCACTTCTTAAATGAAACAATGGAGATCATATCACCCACTGTGCTTCCTGTAGTGTGCTGCAGTCTGTCAGAATATATGGATCACAAGAACACCATAAAGCATTTTTAAATGAAACAATAGCAGCCAATTTGTGGTATAAAATAGAATCCATCAAATCAGCTTGTGGATCATATAAAATATTTTTTATGCTTTTTAAATGAAACAATCAAAGACATATTGCCCTCTATAATTTATGTAGTGTATTACAGTTTGTCAGAATGATCATGAGGATCTTATATATACATAAAAAATTGATTTTGTTTTCAGTAAATGGTAGGTTGGAAGTGAAGAGTAATAACTGCAGCACTCCTGTGTCTGATGTTGGTGCTGTGAGCTCATGTAGGCCCTATCCACACACACACACACGCACACACACACACACACACACACACACACACACACACACACACACACAAACACACACACACAACACACTGTGAATGTGATCCAAAGTCTATGGCTTTGAACTAAAAACAACACTTTGAATTTCAGCACAGACTTTTATTGAACACTGAGGTAAAGAGCAGAATTTTCCAAAGCCTCACAAAGTGAAACAATTTCATCGACCTTTAGGTTTTAGCAGCAAATTCAGCAGATGTCTAACAGGGCACGTGGGGCTTAAGACATACGTGTAAAACATTGTCCTTAGACAGAGAAGAAGAAGTGTTTGCCTCTGGTTAGAGAATTTAGGAGAGAAAATTGTGCAGCATTTCCCATGTCGTAAAGCCTGAAGCAAGTCACATTAAACTTAGCAGCAGTCTTATGGCTAAAAGCAAACAAAACCAAAGGAACGATCATAAACCTCTGGCAGGTGGATGTTGTTCAGATTTACTGCCTCTAACAATGACTGGAATACTGATTAGAAAACAGTGTGATGGATTTTGGGGTTTGTAAGTAACACAGATCTGCTGCTCACAATCAGCTCTACATTCAATCATGTACCGATCATCAGTCCATGAATCCACTAATGTAACTATCTTGTCTTTTCTATTCAGACTTGTATCGGTGCTGCAAGCAGTGGTGGACAAAGAACACAGCTCTGAAAGCAGAGGGATCCTTTGTAAAATACTGCTAGAGTGTAAATGTTTATTTTCCCATTAGTGTTAAAGTACTTATTTGAGTACAGTACTCAAAACTTATAACCGTACTGAGTTAATCTAGCTAGTGTAGTTATACTGTTGCCCTTGTGTACTGGTGAATGCAATAGATGACATCTGTGTGATGATGCTTTCGGTGTTCATACCAAGATCCACCCTTATCCTGTGCTCCTGTTGGGTGTGTTCACTTGTCTGTTTATAATCCTGCCTCATCACAGCTATTCCCAGTTTACGCTTGTGTTTATATACCCCTGTATGTGTGTTTTTTGTCGATCCATTCTAACCTTTTCCCAGTTTTGATTAATGTCTTGTTTCAAGTATTAGTTTGGAATGTATCTCAGAATTTCTGCCTAAAAATAAAGATTCCCTTGCAAGTACGTTGACTGTCTTCCCTCAACCTACACTACACATTACACGTAGTTTAAAGTGATAGCTGTCTGACACTATGACGAGTCCAAATGATGAACTAGAATACCTGACCCTGTTATTCACATCAGCTTGCGTGAGAAAATGTTGGGTTCCCAGTGAGACACCGTGTGGTGGATCGGACGAATACGGTGTGTCAGGAAAGTTCAGCAGTTTTAGGGTGTGTGCAGAGACTGTCGATCATGCAAACACATATTTATCAGTATAACCCAGATATGCCAATCATCAACTCCTTACTCTAACTACTTTTGGGCTGCCTCAGAATGTGACAGGTCCAAAATCCTTATCAGTGTTGCCTTATGCACCTGCTGTATCCCCTAACACCTAAAACAAATGCACAAAACTGAACAAAAGTCTTCATCCACTCCTCATCTCTTCTTAGTTTGCATTGAATCACCATGTTGTTTCAAAACGACAATTTGAGGCCTGTCAAGCTGTTTGGCATACTGAGTAGTTTAAATGAAAGAAATGGGAACAAATGTTTTAATGTGAAAGGCAGCAAAGTGCCTAAAGATAAAATGTGCCCAGATAAAGATGTTCCAACCACTCAGCATTCGGCAACACCAGTATACTAATTTGAAGTGCTGGACCTCCAGTAGCTTTGGCACAAAGACAAGTTAAGGAGAAAAAACCCTTACTGACCTCATCCAGACTTTAAATCCCATAAACCTATTACTTTTAGACTTTTTCATCCTTTAGTTTCATGCCGAGGCCATGCATGAATAAGCCCTTTCACACAGGTCATAGCCACCGCACCTTCTTATAAATGGGTCCAAACCTCACTTTCAGGTTTTTTCTATGCAATGCTACAAGGAATATTCATGAAAATGTGTGTGTGTGTGTGTACTGAAACTGCAGCAGCAATCTGATCCTGTTTGAATATGTATTTAACCTCACTCTGGTCTACATGCACACACACACTCACACACACACAAACACAGACTGAGAGGGGTCTAGGTTAAGTGTGCAGGATTCAGGGCTCATTTCAAATCAGCAGCAGGCTTCCAGAATCCATTGCTCAGGCCATGGTGGATGAGTGTCAGGCCACACTTGGTCAGCTCTGCTGTAATCATCCATAACAATGGGTCACCACTGGCTGACCCCACAGCATCAGCACACACTCCCTATGAAGATTAAACAAAAACAACTGCCCAGCCCTGAGCAACGTGACCATTAAACTCCTCTACACAGATTATATTTTCTCCTCATCCAGTGGATGAAAAGAATGAATTTCATTTTAAGTACATAATTTTAATATCACTCAAACCAGAGGAAGAATTTGCTGCTCACAACAGTATTTTTTTGTCTCTTCAGAAAGAAATCATCATATCTGGGGATTACTGAAGTTTGATTTGCTTATCCTAAACATTCCTTTAAGAGAAAAAAGAGCAAAAAATCAACTTAACTTTAGCTATTCTCATCAGCTTCTTAGTTTTCTCTTTAACGACCTAATGGACATCAACACTGTTCAACTTTGGTAGCTGAGACTTGAATTTGATCACTAAGACAAATTTCAGATGTTATACGGACTCCTTTTTAAAACAACCCTAACAAAATTTGAGCTGAACCAGATGTTAAGCATCAGAAGTCTCATACTTTAACATGAGGCTTGTTTTATTATTTGTTATCAGCAGGGTTGTGTCCGGCATTTTGCCAAACAGAACATGACCACTGGCCTCATAAGATGGATTTTCTACTTAATTCTCAGTGCGGCTCCTAATTTGCAGCAGATAATCCTCGTTAAAGTTCACAGGTGTCTGTTCTAGTGGAGAAAAAACTGCTGGATCCGTTGTTCCAAAGGGCAGCGTTTTTGATATGCTGTGTGTGAATGAGGACCTTTATAATACTCCTTTAATATCTCACACACAAACTCACAGCCTGTTAATGTCAGTTTTATTCAGTTTCACGGTTTTTGTGTTTGGTGGCTTCTTCTAAATTTGTTTAATTGAAACCGTATCCCTTTTTCCCAACCCTGTGATTATCTGACAGCAAATACATGGCATTTAGATTTAGAAATCCCCCTTGAGATATTATATCTGATATTATATTATATTTAGTGGCAGGGTTTGTACTGACATTCTGAAGCAGATTGCTACCAGTAAAACAGGCTGGAATGTCTCTGTCTCGTCAATGAAGTGTCAGAGCGATCAGTTTTTATCATTGTATTTATCATTTATTATAATTTTAACCACAAATCGTCCCTGATCCAGTGAATAGTTAGTGTTCAGTGCTCAGCCTGCCTGTGTGTGTTTGTTCTAGATGTTGACTGTGCAACAAAAGTCTCATTTATCCTGATAAACTAATCAGTGTGTTAAAACCTGGCACAAAACTCTGCTGCATTTGATTGACACTTTCAACAAACTGTCGCAATACATAGTTAAGCTCTGTTTTTCAGTCTCTAATAAGATTCCCTAAAGTGGGTAGTAGTGTGTGTGTGTTAATTATAATTGGCTCCATTGCTGCCTTTAGCAAATCTCTACCAGGAATTCATTGTTTTAACACTCCTGTCTTTTGTTTTGGGCATAAAATAATGACCACAGTTGTAAATCGAGATCAAAGCACAAGAGCAGATATTCAGAAATCCACAGCAGGGTTTCAGACGTTCTGTTTACTCTAATGCAAGTGCCATTCCTGTGATAAACAAACAAACAAACTTATCACAGAAGCAGAAAACTTCTATCTTTATTATTGACCAATACAAGCCTGATTCAGCAGCTTGGCACTGACCTACGTATGAATTATTCAAGCATGACAAAGCACATCTAGACAGAAATAAATAGTATTTTTGTATCAATACGGTGATTCAAAGTGAAATATAAAGAAACAAGGGTTGGCTCACAGTGCAGTATAAAATCATGGTGTACCTTGATGGTCCTACACAACTTTCTCTGATTCATTCTCACAGTTCTACACCAATAACAAACTCTGGTAATGAGTTTGTTATTGGTTCGGAGGTCATGAAATCTCTTTCAAGTCTCATTTAGAGTAGGTGTTAATCTTTTCTGTGAAATCTTTCATGGACAGATTCAGCATGTCTGTTAGAACCCAAACAATGAAACAAATGAAAAGGTATCCAGTGTGACATCATAGGGAGACTAAGTTGGTACATCTGAATAACTCTGAAGACAAGTATGAGAAAACGGGCACTTTCTCTGGGTGAGTATGGGGTCCTCCCTCTCCCCAGCACTCATCATAACTGTTCTCACTCTCTGGGTGGGTTGGCTGGTTCTCCCTCTCCCCATTACTCAGAATAACTGCTGTCTCTCTCTGGGTGGGAAGGGGGGTCCACCCTCTCCCCCATCACTCAGTATAACTGTCCCCTCTCTCACTGGGTGGGTAGAGTGGTCCTCCTTCTCCCCCATCACTCATTATAAATGCTGTCTCTCTCTGGGTGGGTAGGGTGGTCCTCCCTCTCCCTATCATTCAGTATAACCGTTCTCTCTCTCTGGGAGGCGTAGGGTGGTCCTCCCTCTCCCTATCATTCAGTATAACTGTTTTCTCTCTCTGGGAGGCATAGGGTAGTCCTCCCTCTCCACCAGTTTTTACAGTGTGATGTTACCGTCTGTTAGCTTATATAACAGAATTAGCAGTGTGTCCTCCAAGCATGTTGAGGCTGTCTATTGCTTTGGTGGGAGTTTAAGAAGATTGGAGCTTCACACATCTAAGAAGAAGAGAGACCTTCAACACTCCCAGCATTTGGGGAATTGTTCAATGGGGGAGTCCTAGCTAGTAGGTGGAACTGGATACACCCATTTGGGCAAAAACATGTAGAAATAAATGTGAGAAACGAACGTTAGAATCCAGTGTGTAATGAAAACCAGAACAGCTGATGTTGAAAACATTGACATTTATTTCTTGATTTCTGAGGTTATATATTTCATGATTATTCTGGTTTTATTACATTATTGGCAAAGATACTATACTTTAATTGCATTTCTATACATGAAATACAAAATCTGAGGTAGGGCCTCAAGGATTAATGACGTTTAAAATAAATGATGCATTTTCACATACATGAGCATTTTTATTTTTTTCTGGCACAGGATTCAAAACATATATCTATTTTTTATATTGTGTATATATATATATATACACACTCATATCATATTTTCAAACAAAGGGATGTTATGATCTGTTGGAGGTACATATCTGTATCCATAGGCAGATTTACCTCACGTAAAACACACAGAAATATTTGACATTACCCAAGTAATTAGAAATTTTACCTATGCAGTGATAGGTCCACAATAAAGTGCCAAAAGACACACCATACATTACATTAGAGATATTAGGATATATATGAGACTAGAAGCTACTCTTCATGGATATTTTGGAAATACGTAATAGTTTATTATAGATCATATCTATAAGGCTGATGGTTACCTGAAGATGTGGAGTAACATTATGAGCAAACATCAGTGACCACTAAATGGAAGATGAGTGGCAGTATCTCTGTCTCCTAAACACATAGATTAATAGATTTACTTCTCCATATAGATATAGTCTATTTTATATATGTATGTACTTCATCTTGCTTTTAAATAAATATCTATTTTTTTTAATAGCTTTGTTCTCCCTCTTTGGTTACCTACTGCCCCCTGTTGTCCTGTAGGCATTAAAACATGTATTTTTTTCAGTAAAGGGGGGGAAGATCTATGTCAGAAACCTCCAGGTTTCTGAGAAACAGACAGTAAACTCAGGAACTCAGCGGTGAGGAAGACATGCAGAGGGTTGGGACAAGTGAGAGGGAGGAAACATACGTGGACAAAAGAACACAGCTAACACAAACAGCACATGCAAATCTGCTACTTAGTCTGTCACCGCCACTTTCATACACCTGTCACCGGATCAGAACAAATCACCTGGACAGGTCCAGGCACACAGACACTTTCACTTGTCTTTTGTTGGCCCAATAAAGGTACACTTTTTGAGCTTATCTCTAACTGCTGCACCTGTACGATCAATTAACACATGTCCCTGAAAAGGCACATGCTCTACCCTGTGACTTTAGTTGGGATACAGTTTGACAATTTGTAGGGCACCTTCATGAAGTCGTCACATGAAGTCTATCAGAGCTGGGACTTGTTATCCAGAGGGAAGAATGGTGTGGACACAGTTTCCACAGGCCCCGCCTGATCACCACGCATGGTAGCAAGCCTTAGGGCAGTGTTTCCATTCTTGGTCCTGCACAGTCAGAAAAACAGGTACACTTTTTTTTCATCAAGGTACAAATGATGTAAATGCACCCTCAAATGTGCAACATGGTCCTTCCTACAACATGGTCCTTCCTCCAAATTGATATTCTACCAGCTTATTAACAAACCCTCACTGAGCTGAAAGGAGTGATAAAGCAGAGACAACACTAATGTGTGCAGGGCAGTGGGCCTCCAGGACTGGGAAACACTGCCTCAGAGGCATTGTGTAGTGTCTTACTTCAGCTGGGACAAAGGAAGTCAAGGGTGCTGCAGTGACTTCAGATAACAGGCCACTTTCAGACTGGTCATAGCTGTTTGATGTAAATTATCAAAAGAAATTGTATTTTGCCCAATCTGTGTTATGTACTCAATGCTTAAAATCTCAGCACCCCCATTTTCTTTAAATATATACGGATAAAACGTGTATAAACCTTTACAGGAGCAGTGTTGGTAAAATATTCTCATAGTCTGTGTAATCCAAACACCAACTGTGAGTGCACTGCTCACTGGCTTATATTATTATTCAGATTTAGGGAAGGGTGTACAGGTGCAGGTACGCATGCCGGAACGACCGTCCATGTGATACCGATGCAGCAGGTGGACTTAAACAGCCCTGGAATAATTCAGGTAGAATCCCAGGCGAGTGCCGGCCGGCCTTGGCTTCTGCGCTGCTCGGGTACTTGAGAAGGGATGAATAAGTAAAAACACCGTTTCGTTCTCCCCCCGAACTTCTGGCGGCTGTCTACGAAAGCTGCTCTTTTTCCTGAGGGGACAGCAGGTATTTGAAGAAGGCATTTCTGCTCTATATAGAGCAACACCCACTCTCGACTCAAATATCTCCTGGTTCCTGCCGTCTCTCAGCGGGACAGGCTGCCGTCCTCTAGGACTGGATGGCTGGTTACATTTTAATGACAGCAGTTAGCTACACACAACGATACATACACACACACACACACACACACATACACACATACAGCACACAGAGAGAAGAAGCATTTTTGTGGTAGATATATATGTTATTTTTTTCTCTTCTTTTGACACCTCATTGTCTTTTAGAGTGCTTTGTAATTTAAGAGGCTATTCGCAAAAGATGATTGCGATTCAAACTTCATTTCACAGCTATGAAGAAGCATGCGGTGAGTCCAGGCACACTCGTAAATCTCAGCGTTCCACCTCCGCCGAATCGCTTCCTTAGCATCCATCCCGTCTTCTATTAACTCGCCGGACACCCTCGTTTATTGAAGCGCCTGTGGCACTTCGTGAGCCTGTGAATCAAAACACAGCTCTTTTTTAATCAAGGCCTGCTTTTTTCCCCTCCATGGAGGTGATTGCTCTTTTAAATTGTGTGATATTATACCAATAGTCTTTCTGATTGCTTCGGAATGAATGCAAGACTTTGATGCAGTTATGGCTCAAAAAGGAGCACTTGATTAGTTGCCCAGAGCATCATCATCAGAAAGCGCTCCATCAGTATTTACGTGTGATCTTTCCCAAACAGCTGGAAGCTAAGGAAATGGTCATCAGTTCATATCCCTGATCTTCGGAGGTGCAGAAGATGAAAAATCTCAGCCCATCTGCTTCACAAAGATGTGGTTCCCATCTGGATCTGAGTAGGCCTTTGAGGGTAACATGCATAAAAATGACAATGACAAGCTCCATCTCTCCATCAAGAAGGAGAAACTCCAACACAATCCTCATCAAAACCATAATAATCAGTGTGCGGAATACTAGGTGGGAATCAAGCGTCTCCCCTCCTCATAAAAACCTTTTGGTGACAGATGAAGGTAAACAAAAAGTTTGTAAAAGCTTTATAAAAATGGTTTTTTTCATTAATTTGTCAATGGTGGTGAGGTTGTTATTATCTTTCAATAATCATTTTGACCATTTAGTAATTCAGTTTTGGTATTTCAGATTTACACAGAGAAATTACTTAATGTTACTGATGAGTATTTTGGTATAGATTCAAGGTCCAATTGGGGGATTGCCCTAGGGGAAGGGGAGACTAAAGGAATTTGTTCATTTCACCTATTTTGTGTTCACTGTATGAAATAATTTTTTCCAAATACCCTCATACATTTTGTGGTTTCCAGAAGGTCTCAAATATCAGTCTGGAGAGTCAGACCCCCTCAAGACCCCTGTATTTCGCACCCTGATTTAGTATCACTGTAAGCCTTGGTGGTCAGATAGCAGAGTTGAAAAATGTCAGCCCCCGAGACATTTTTCCGTTTTTATCGTGATAGAAAAAATTCCATAAGAGTTTCCAACTATTCGGTACCACACCTGCGAGAATAAGGCCGATGAAGTCAAATATACCTGAGACCCTGTTTCATGAAGAGAGAGGGAAGCCGACGAGAGACGGGAGACAGCGAAAAGTCTCAGAGAAGCAGAACAGTCCCCAAAACATCTTTCACGATAATCCAGATGTTTTTTTTTCTTCTTCTTCTTCTTTTTTTTAGGTATCAAAACTACTGAGTTACAGAGACTTTTTAAAGACATTGCATGTGGTCGACGGCACAAGCTCACAATATGACTAACCACAGAGTCGCTCTAAAGTATTACAGATCGCATGGGAGAGACAAATGGCAAACAAGACACACATTCCACACACACACACACACACACACACAAGTATTTTGCTATACTTATACACATAGATATTTTACGGACCGTCCTCCACTGGGTCCTCCTGAAGTCTGCATATAAGTTATAAGCTGAGGAGGATCTTTGAAAAGATCACAACACAAAGCTCTAAGCGCTCTCAATACATTTTGACACAGAAACGCCAGCTGAGTAGCATCCTAAAAACAGAAGGCTCACATCACACTTGGAATGGGCCTACATTTCCATACCCTGAAGCTTGTGCTCCTAAGCTATAAGGATATTGAAGAGATTGGGTAATCAATTGATCAATAAACAGAGTGAAATTGAAGCACAGCAGAAAAACTCCTAAAATACAGAGAGCCCTGTACCGCAGGGATAAATAGGACAGGAATAGATCAATCCCATACTGATAGTTAGAGGCACAAAGTACAGGATATGAGGAGATATAGGTAAAGAATTCCTTTCCAGGCTCCGCTCACTAACCTGCTCATCTGAAGATAATGCTGTGAGGCAGGGAAGAATCCCAGTACAATAATCACACTTTAGTGTATTACTTAAGAAATGTTACACTGCTTGGATATATCATGTGGTTATTTCTCATGCAATCAGGTTAATGGTGGTAAAGATTAACTATGTTAGTTAGGTCAGTGTCAACATTTAATATCCTTATAAATAATAGCAGCTAACTTTTTTGCCATTAAATTACAATTACTATCACATTACAAGCCGAAAGCGGCTCCCTAGATATCAATACTTGTTCAGCTACCAATGCAACATTGCCAAAGTCACTTAATAATAATAAATTATAAATATATTGATATAATGCTGCACAAATTACTATTATGCTGTATGTACACACTCAGCTGATGGACATGCACTAAATTCACACTCTGCTTGCTGGATATTTGTATTAAATCTAATATTGTTGTGTGCTCATTTTGGCAGATCTGAATGTTGACATGTTACTGTTGTTTTCCCTCCTTCAACACTATGTATGAATCGTCTCTAAACAGCCCAATGTAAATCACAACCTCACAACAGTTCATACAGAAGGACAGGTGTGTGTGAGTGGGCGGAGCCTGGACAGAATCCAAACTGGGCTTCGGATATAAACGTGAGATCTCTCACTATGGGCATCACAAAGGTGATATCAATGTTGATAAAATACTCAAAGTTCACAAAGAAGTCAGATTTTTTCAGAGGTGGAAAATCACTGAGTGTCCACTGAAAGGACCCCCACCTTGCTGCTTCAGAGGATAGTCCAGATTTTTTGGCTCCATTTGACCTCCATGTTCAGACTGACATTGGGGAAAAAGGTAGATTAGGTCAGGAAGGAAAAAGAGACGTTTCCTGAAGCCTCATCATGTGTTTTTTGGAAGGAAAATAGGGTCGTCAGCATCCCGTATAAGAATAAACTTCTCTAATGGAAAATTAAAGTTAAGTTTAATTTACAGGACAACGTGCAGGTCTCACTCTCATGTTTTAGGTCTTGGTACCCTGCACTCAAGGAACTGTTATTAAAGGAGAAAGTAACATGCTAAAGTTGCTAACAATTAACCTGTTAACATTGCATTTCACTCCTAATGCCAACTAATGGCATTTGACCTTAATTGTTAGCAATGTTAGCAATATTAGCATTAATTAGCGAACCGTTCCATTGTGAAGTGATGGTGTAGAGCCCATGTCCATCCCGTTTTCCAGTTACTGGTATTGGGCGGACAGCTGGAAGTCTTTGGGCGGAAGTTTGAGCCCCAGTGAGTTCGTGCCCAGCGGGTCAATCATGTTCTTGTAGCGCTCACCACGGTGCTTCATCAGGAACGGACCCCAGTCTGGCTGGGGAGAGCAAACCAGCTTCAGACGCTAAAGAGATGAAGAGACAGCGGAGAGTTCATACAGGTTATTGAAAAGAACAAATCTTACCTATACCTTTTTCACCCCACAGCAAGAGTAACTGACCAGGCAAGACATAACTGGTCCTACTTTTTTTATTCATCACTGGAGCTGTACAGTAATGATCATACTAACATAACAACACACTCAGATTCTCTGCATTTGCATGTTACTCACTTAATATCTACTGAACATGCAATCAATATCCATTGCTAGCATAAACTTACAGTTTGTTCACCATTTGAGTTCCTTCAATAGCCAGAAAAATGTCATAAATTTATTCATCACTACTGACCTACAAAAAGTCACCTAATATAATTAACTCTACCTCAATCATGGTTCCCGGCGCCAGGTGCATCTTGATGACAAACATGATGGGAATCCAGATGACAGAGCAAATGACCATCAGCCAACCCATCACCATGGACCAGGTGGGGTAGGTGTAGTCTTCATAGGTCATCCCCTTCCACTGGTACAGACTCAGAGCCAGGATAAACTATAACAGAGAGGGAGGGAGAGAGAGAGTGAACATTAATTACTAAGAAGCTTTGATGGCTTTAGGAGTTTTTTTTTTCTTTTCTATTATTTTATTTCAGTCTTGTTACTTCTGTGAAATATGTTTTAAAGGTTAACGTATTCTAATTTTCAAAAAATAATTATGAAAAAAACATTAAAGATAGTAATGAACCCTGGGACTTTATTAGTGGTATAGTACAGTATGGTCTTTCTGTCATGAAAAAACTAATTTACCACTTGAGAAACTAATAAAGCTTGATCTTATCTTTATTTTTTAATGGTGTGTTGGTATTTTGTATGAATTAAACCAACCAATCAAGAGGAAGAAAATGCTGTTCCTCTGATTGTGATGGAGGTGAGAACAGCAGTCAAGAAAACAGATGGGAGATTGCGTTTGCAAAGGTTTTGGCTACCCTGGTCAAATGTTTTGTAAATAAAGTAAACATCTTCACTGGAGACAGTTCTGATTATATAAATACACAGTTAGAATTGTTTTACTGAATTTAATTTAGTGAGGTAAATATATATCATTTTTAGGCAGTATGTGTTAAATTCAGCAGGAAATTGCAATATGTGGCTGTTTTTTGGGACCAGGACAGTCTGTATGTGTGAGAAGATGGACTTCACACCAATTGGCCTAAAGAAAAAACATCCGCCGTCTAGGAGGATGGTTTCACGGCCCGTGGTCAGACTGAAAAGGAGGAAAAATAGAAGATGAGAGCTATTAGCATTAGCCTGTGGAGCTCCAGGCAGCTGCATGTGTCTGGCTCAGGCCCTGGGGAGGACGCCGGTCAGCAGGTGATAACATTGATCTACGAGAGTCACAAATGTCATTTTCCAAGCCAACTTTCCAGCGTCTGCTCTTACTGGCCTAAGAGGACTGTGTGTGTCACACAGCGAAAGCCACACCTACGGGAAAGTACATTTCAATCTCAGGTCTCTTCTCTGTCCAGCCTGTTTCTCCTAGACATAATTGAGTTTAGTGTATAATCAGTATTTCTTTAATTCATTTGCTGAGGATGAGCCTTCCTCTAAATTCAAACCCAATTTTGAAAAATTTTCACTGCTCTGCTCTTTATTTTTGACCTACGTATGAATCGTTTATGCATAACAAGCACATCTAATTGAAGTCCTGAACTAGTGAAAAAACAGGTGCAGATGACTCCAAGTGATCAGGCGGTGATCAGTATACTGGTGGTTCTGAATGCTGAGTGGCTGAAACATCTTTATGCAAGCACCTTTTATCTTAAGGCACTTTGCAGTCTATCACATTAAAACTCTTGTTACCATTTCTTTTATTTCACCTACTCATAGATAAGACAGCTTGACAGACAAAAAATAGGATTTTACACCAACGCAATGATTCAAAGCAAATTTGAAGAAAGTAAGAGGATCAAGGCTTTTGCACGGTGCTGTCAATATTCAGCTATTTAGGATTTTGGGTGTTTATATCTTTAGATTATATGTGTAGCAGCATAATGGATATGAATCAGTTTGTGAATAAAAGTTTTTTTGGCATTTTTATGCGGGATTTTTGGCCTTATTTTGAATAAATAAACACTTTCTCAAGTCTGCAGACAGTGGAACCCAAAAAACATCGAAATAATCCCCAAAATAAAGCCCCAAAAAAGTACATCAAGCAGGAATTGGACATACTGTAAGAATTGTAGGAGTTACAAAGGCCCAGCATATCCTCCAAAACTTATTTGGCTGGAAACCAATCATCATTTCAATGTCCTCACAAAATCGCTGCAGACCTACAGAGTGAGAGAGACAGAGAGAAAGGGAAAGAGAGAGTGATATTGAAATATTGACAGAGTTGCAAAAAGAGGCAGAAGGAAAGAACAAAGAGGGAAACCAACAAAGAAGAATAGAATGAGAAACCAGGGCAGCACAGGGAAAGCTCAAAAAAGACTCTGCTTCAATGGAGTTATATGGGTGTTCAGCCACAGTTTAAAATAAACAAAATTAACAATGATTATAATGACGTTATTATAAATGAATCACAACAGAACTGTACAACTACGAATTTACAGTTCAGAATGATTTCATATTTTACTATTTTTATGGTTTTATAATGTGTGTTTGTGTGTGTGTGTGTGTGTGTGTGTGTGTGTGTGTGTGTGTGTGTGTGTGTGTGTGTGTGTGTGTG
>JBBMFX010000035.1:2001555-2029907 GCA_037832545.1 Rhabdalestes septentrionalis | reverse complement strand
ATTGTTTATGTGATTGTTCGCATGTGGGTGGTGTTTTTTGTGATGGCTTGTGGCTGTGCATGTGCAAATCTCGTCCTTTTGTGGGGCGGGGTTGTTTGGAAAACCAGGCTGATTGGATTTCCAGTGGTGTGTATTCATGTATCGATTTAGTGGAGTGGATTCCTTCAAGATTCAACAGCACTGGTGAACTAATTATTTTTGTCAAATGTGGGGGGGTCCAAACGAATAATTATGAAATGTGAGGGGGACTCGTCCTCCTCTGGTTGAATGGGGACGACGCCCATGACTAGATATATTGTCTAGATTTCAGATATTCTCACTGGCCAACATCTCCTTATTTGCAGTGTAGACAGAATTATATTTCTAACACCAATATTTTGTCCTCATGGTGTCTGATATGAAGCCAGCCACGCACCCTTTTCACATCCTGGCTGTGGAGCACCGGTGAAACACACAGCCAACTTCTCATTCATGCTATTTATTGTTAATCATTCATTAAAACACCAAGGGCCAAATCTAATAAAGCCTTCAGCACTTATGAATGGTTTTCTCATTTATTGACTAGTTTTTGGTACACAATTAATCACTGGGCAAGGATTGTAGCTTAAGCCAGGGGTTCCCAATATGTTTACGTCGTGTTTTAGCCAATTTATTTATTCATGATCATCATGCTTTCGAGGGAATTGAGATTTTTTTATATTGTTTTCTGTTCCTGTCACTGACTTCTTCATATCTGTGCCCCATTGTTGCAGCCCAGTATTTAATGATCCATGGCCGTATACTGGTCTGGCACCAGGTGGTTGGGAACCTCTGGTTTAGCCACCCATACGGTATGTTACTCTGTTTGCACTTCTAAAATCTGAAAGGCTTATTAAATCAGGCCCTTGTGGCCCAGTAATTCTCCTAATGACCCCATGACGCATTATCTATACACATAAATATCACAGAAGAATCTAAATTACAGTCTATAAACAGGTCACTCGTTTCCCAGGCACCACTACCCTTATCTCTAGGTCTAAACGCGCACCTCTCATTACACCATATCAGTTAGATTTCGGATTGTTGAGTGGTTCATCCAGCTAATTTTCAGGTCAGTAACATCAGCAATACCAATAAATCATAGCCTGTAGTCTTTTTTGGCTTTTTACATTCTGTGGTGGAAAAAAAACAAAAGGGAAAAAAAGGAATTAGCTAGAGACCAAAAAACAAAAAGAAGTCCCTGTTTTTCTCGCTGTAGTTGCCATGGGAAACTTAGCTTCAGTGCCACTGGCCAATTATTATTGGCTGGGATGACATCATCATATTTCATCTATCATGAAGTCAGTCCGTTTCTGGTTTTACCAGAGTCTGAGACTTTCGAAAAAGACGGCAAAAATGTGAAAGAATCCGAAAAATAAGAAGAAAACGGTTCTTGAGTGTTTTGCGCTTGGAGTCCTCACACTAAGGGCCATAACAGTCTGCCTCGTCCCCTCGCTCCACCTCTCTCACACTATAGCTTTTCCTTCATCTTCATCCCATGTAAACAGCGCGGTGGCCTGGAGTGGGTGTCACCCTGCTCCGTCTCAGAGGTGGGAGGAGGTGGAGAAGCACAGCTTCAGGGTGTAGGGGTTGGATCCATCTGTGGACGGAAGAGAAATACCCAAATCTATCTCTGGAGATTAAACAAAACTGAAGGAAACTGTGAAGACGTCAAGAACTGGCTCTAATTTTGCATACAAACACCAAAAGTGAAATCTTTTAACTGGTATGTGAATGCACCCTCAAAAAGCAACCAGGTCTTCATTAAGGTGCTGCAGATTTGGTATGGTAAACAACACTATCACTTACTGTGAGCACTAAAAATGAACAAACAAAACATTAATGGAGCTGAACGCTGCAGACAGCCATGGTGTGGATGCACATCTTGCTGGCATATGAACAATATATGCAGATACAGATTCTGTTTACTGTTATTTCTTTTAATAAACACGTGTTGCCTAAATACCTGTTGATGGTCTTTTATCTCTAGTGCTAAACTGAAGAAGGTACATTTAAAAACTGTTTAAAGACTCAATTAATTTCCATGTATTTCCACTAAGTTGCATGTGACTTTTTACAAATTCATTTGAAGACAATTCTCCCTGACTTCACTTTATTTAAGCTTTCAGCCATATAAATAAGGGCAACAAAAATATTTGTCAAGTTTTTGGTTTTTGCTTTTGCAATACTTGGTACTATTGCATAATTATTTCAGCCCTACAATGAAGTTGGGTTAAAACTAGAGATCGACCAATATATCGATTTACTGATATGTTTCCCGATATTTAACCTTAATTGGTTATGGGTTTTGTAATATCGGGTTCACCGATAAACACCGCTTGTGAGTGTTTTGACAATTACACGCATGATCACCATTGAAGCACGGCGACTGAGGGGGAAACTGCATGCAAAGGTAAAGTATACTTTCTTGCCTTCCTATATTTAGTAAATTTTATTAAACATAACAGCTATTAATGCACACATTAGATGTGTTACATAAATGACTGATATGTAGTTTATGCAGCTTGTAGATATGTCATTTATGCACCATTGAAGATTTTAGCAACAGTGCACTTTTTTAGTATTTTGTTTTTGTATTTTTTAGTATTTTTTGCAATTTCAGACACCTAGTTTTGATTTGTATGCAAGGAGGGAGTGATTGTTATAAATAAAACAGTTTGTTCAGTTAAGTGGTGTTGTAATAATTATGTCAAGAACAGAAGCATAATAGTAAATAAATATTGGTTCTGAATATCGGTTATCGGGCACATAAACATGCAAATAATTGATATTGGTATCGGTAATAAAAAATCAATATCGCTCGATCACTAGTTAAAAACACTTGAATACATTGCTTTAAGGTGGCTCTTCTTTGGGCAGGAAAAAGGAAGACACAGTCAAAAGCTTAAAAATACTCTATTGACTGTAAAGAATACTGTTCAGTGATCACTGTCCATGACTCCAGAATGCCCTCAAGCATAAACTTTAGACATATGACAATTTCTGGAGTTCTTTTAACACTAAGCACGTATTAATGCATCAAGGTTTTTTCCATTTTTGGTCCCACAGCCTGCATTAAACTGAATTATCTCCTGAGATCACTTACCATGAAAATTTCTTCTCACATAACAGTATTATCATAAAAGCGAACAACACACAATGACTTGCATTTTATAGAATTAATGAGGTGTCTTGTGGACAAATGTACCAAAGGCCTGGTAACAGACATCTTTGTTTGCTTTGTCAGTGGCACAGACAGAAAACACCTGCTGTGACTATGGCTTACAAGCAGGCGTATCACATTTCCTGCCACAAGATTAACTGCACTAGGCACAATCAAAGGCAATGTGCATCGCACACCACCACCTGTGTTAAGAGGGATCTGCCTGCCAGTGAGGGAATAAGCAGAGTTGTGTTATGGTAAGGTGGCACATATGAAACCAGCAGATGAGGCCGAAGCCATGCCACAGTGACAGCAGGTGGATAAAGGGGGTCACTCACTAGGTATTCTGATCTGGTAATGGTTGAGAACTGTCAGTACTTCCACAGCGTGGGTCTTGCTGTCAAATTCCAAGAGCCCCGAGATGGTTTTGGAGCTTGCTGCAAATAAAAGGATCAAGGTAATCAGTAAAAGCCAAAAGGTTCAGCACACAATATGCAGTCATTCATGGTTCATGCACGTCTTGGGCTTTTGTCAACTTAAAAGGTGAAAATATATAAATAAAAATTGTCACATTAATAACGTTTAAATGAATTCCAGGTACTACTTTGTAAATAATATCACATTATCTGCTACGTAATTAGTAGATATAAGTAGCATTTGCTAATTAGCATTAGCTGCTATTATAGGTATGGAGAAACATTTTTGTTGGTAATCAACTGTATGCCGAAGTGTGTATTGAACTCTTTCTGTATGATAACGGTACAATACTAATACTTTTTTTTTAAACTTATAATCACATGTGAACAAACCAGAGCACAATGTGAGCAATGTCAAAATTATTTATCTGCATTTAAGTGGTGACACTAGCAATTATATATGAGTGTCTAAAACCTGTATCCCCCTCAATGTATCATTTTACGACCATAGGATTATGACAAATACCTCAAAAACACAGACACACATGCACACTCCTGTACTCTCACAAGCAGGAACTTACGTTTGGCATCAAACATTTTAAACTTGATGAAGCCCGGCACATCATGCTCCGTGCATAACTGGAAAAGATCAATAGAACAGTGAATGCGTATTTAGCAACAGGTGGTACTAGCCACTAAAGCCCACAAGGGGGAATTTCTGCTGCAATGAAAACTTACATAAAGCTTATTTTACGCTTTATCTTTTGGGCGACAGAATGCAAATCACATTTACCAAAGCGTTAAGTTACTGAAAGCATGCACCTTCATAACACAATACAGTACAACAATGACACCAAAGCCCTCGTACAAACAGTAATTCCAGTAATTTATCATGGTGAGAGGACATAGTCAGTCTGCTAGTTTGAAAGGGCCATTTGTAACTGTCTTAAATCCTATCAGAGCTCAACAGATGCTGTGGAATGACCACAGAGGGTGACGGGGACCGAGAGTGGGTGAATTAACAGGCAAACAGCTGAAGCCAGGACTGGGCTCATTCCTAGCATTGTATCAGCTTCTTTTATGCGATCATTCCTATTCCCATATGTTTTTATTCTCCTGTCTGACAGGTCACTGACCCTCAGCAGGTCGTCCTCAGTGATGCAGGGAGGGACGTTGTAGAAGTGCAGGACGCAGGAGGGCGGCTGAATGATGTTTTTGGAGGCCTGCCCGGCGCTGGTGAAGCGGTTGTTGCGGGTCATAGCGAAGTCTTTATAGCTGCTGGATCCGTCCTCCAGCTCAAACACCTGGCTGGGGATGACTGCATGCTGCTTTGAGACGCTGGACAAAAAGAAAGAGGGAGATAGAGAGAAACACATTGTCGGCAATACATTCAAAGCCTTGATAGGAGACTTCGCCTTCTTTAACTCATTAAGATGACAAATTCAGAGGAGACTTCTGCCCTCAAATCTCTGACAGTCCTCTTTTCTATACTCTTTTAACATCTAGAGAACAGAATAACTTACTGCTTTCAAATACTTACTGCTGGATAAACAAATTGATTCAATTAAACACCCATAACTAGTCTGATTACAACAACTCACATATTTGATATTGTAAAATATATAGGAACTATAAGAGGCTGACCTGAAATTTTCTGCGGAAGGGTAGGAGTGGGGGAGTAGAGCCCACAACTATTATATATTTTTATATAAAACAGGATGATGTAGTACATAAAGGCTCTTAAAACATACCAATTTCCCTGGCCCAGGTTAACCCATTTTGAATGTATTTTGTTAATTATGTCAGCAGTGTAGCCCCATATATATGTATATATATATATACACACACACACACACACACACACACACAAACACACACAGAATGTAAACATATACAGAAAAAATCGTAAACCATGAAACCATTTGCCCCCAAATACACTCTCAAAACACTTTCGTTTAATTTTAAACGTAATACTTTACCCTTTAAGAAAATGTCAATTTAAACCCATATCCATAGTGAACTGCTGTACTGTACTACTGTGCTGTAATTTATGCATACATTGCTTTTGTATGAGCAGAGTAAACACACTAAACATTTTTTTTTAGAGTAATGAAAATACAGGGCTTTGAGAAGAACAAAATGAAAAACATGAGAACACTTAAGACGCTCTACAGGAAAATTATGGACTGTCTGCCAGAGAAGCGTCACAGGGCAGCAGCCAATCAGCAGCAAGAAATAAACAACGCTCTCGGATTGGCCACTTTCAAACATCCCGTCTCTGAGTACAGCTGACTGTGACATCCAGGCCTCATGCGCCACGCCCCACTGTCCTCGTTCTGCTTGTTTATGTTTAGCCGCAGCGCTGAGCTGTGGAGGCTCATTCCATTCAGGGCGTCTGATTGCCTTGCTAACCGCTGCGCCCAAACTTTACAACCAACAGGAGGACAAGGGGGTATAGCAGGCAAGGCGCGAATGTCACAATAGCCAAATAAATGTGATTCTCAGAAAAAATCCACAAGAGACTGAAGCTGCAACTGCTGAACTGCGATTAAGTGGGGTTTTACCCGAGTGTGTGTGTGTGTGTGTGCGTATCTTTCTTTAAGGTGCATTAAAAAAACTGCTGCCAAATAAACCTACCCAAACATAGATTGACCTCTGTGTGAACTAAGACCAGATGGGTTAAATTTCACTTCCCACACACTTCAAAACATAAAATGCAAGAAAACAGAATAGAGGCTCCGAAGGACAGAACTAGTCAACGGTTTTGCCTTGATATTAAATAGTTAAGCTCAGTGCACTGCAGAGGTGGAAAGAGGAACGACAAATGATAGACATTTCGATTAGAGAAAAGGGGAGAAAAACAAAGACGTCGTGAACACTGGACGAGAGGAGAGAAGAAACACAAAGGAGAAAAAGGTTATCCTTCAAACGAGACTGGACCATCAGTCAGCAAGGATACATTCAGAGCACTTCACTGCAAGAAGAAATTGACAAAGCAAAGGAAGAAAATCTGGTTCCTGGCTAAAGAAACACTTCACTTCAGTCACCTTTCAACTGATTCCTTAAAGATCTTTTTAATCTTTTTGGGTTTCTCTTTTTCAGTTTCTATAGATTAAATTATTACATACTGGGTCAGTGTTCCTCCACAGAGATAAAGCCTTGCCCTGAACTACACAGTATTCTTTCTGTTCTCTATTGAACCATCTCAATTGAAGATTCTCAGTTGTACTGACTTGGCTTAATCCCTATTGGAAACCGACCCATACCAGTCCTGAAGACTAAAGCATCCTTGGTGGTGCTTATCTCATATGAAAAATTCTGAAAATGAAAAGTGCAGCAGCTTTGCAGAATAAAGTTGGTTAATTAAACGCTTCCTGGGCTTGTGGTAGCTGTCACGTACAACACTCTCTCTTAACAGAATCTGGCGCTACACCAGTGAATTATTCTGATGGATGAAGTCAGCCAATTTAACGAGACGTCCTCTCATCCCCGAAGGGCTCCCGAGGAAAACTCAAAAAGACAAAAAGAGGCTTAGAGCGGAGGCTACAAGGCAACTCTGAAATAATAAAACGAACTGTCTTTATTTCACTAATTTAGTCATTTTGGTGATACCATACAATAATGCTATTATGTATCATCATAAAAAACAAGTTTAAAGAGCCTGAGCCAAATTCAAGCGGGTCTAACACAAGGTGAACTCCACAACTTTAGCAACTTGCAACCCGTTCATTCAACCCCAAAAGAACATTCTGGATGGTGTTGGCCTAGTGGGTAAAACACTTGTCTGTGGACCTGCTGACCACAAAGTTGCAGGTTCAAACAAGCCGCTTTCTACCATTGTGTCCTTGAGCAAGACACTTAACCCTCGGTTGCTCCATTGTATCTAATAATTGTAGATCACTCTGGATTAGACCAAATTTCTCTTTGTAGACATTTATCCATGAAGAGCGAATTCCATATGTTCAAAATAAAATATGATATGCCCAGAGAGATTAGTATATCTGTCCAATCAGTTGCAACAGACTTTTGTTTACACTGGTTTGATGTTATCTCACAGTATGAACGTTGATCAAACCAACACTAACATACAACAATAATTTTCTCTGGAAAATTTGGTCTGGAAAAAGGGAACCAGAGTATACACTCGATAAATAGATAATGTTCCACTTCATTGTAACATTTGAAAAAAGATCAAATACTTAGTTCTCTGTTGACTTTTATCTTGCACCACAAGCTTCAACAGTCACTGGACAAAAATACAAACACTAGACAACTCTGAACCCTGCCTGTTTACTTGACTCCAGCCTTGCAGTGTGTAGTTAGTAAATGGTTTCCATACCACACATTGAGCCTCTTGCTGAAGACCTTGATGCTGTTGAGGTGTGTGATGGCACGATCAACTGCATACTCATCCCCCATCTCCACCAGGGCGGTGCCTGGCACACTCTTCATGAATTTCACCTACACACAAGCACGACTTACACTGTAGGCTTCTTTAACAAAACAAAATGAAAATCTTCCATCAAAGCTATTCCGCAGTTACATTATGCCAGACGTTCCAAAACTTTTTTTGCTGGGCCCCCCTTTGGTAGAATTTTTTTGTTTCCACCCCAACAGTTGTACAGGTGAAGCCAAATGCAAGGTGTGTGTCGTCATATTTTCTAGTCTTTGTCTTGGCAGGAAATTAATTTGAAAGTACATCTGGTGATGCTTCATCCTCTGCTTTGCATTTATGTGGGAGCTGCGTGAAGAATTTGTCCATTTTATGGTAGCCTTGTCATCTAGTTTAGTCTACTGTATTTGCATTCATTAATTTTTCCCGCCGCCCGCGCCTCCCCCAGTTTGGGAACCACTGCATTATACAGTCATGTTCCAAGTTTAGAGGCAAGTCCTGGTCTTTCCCAAATAAATTTCAATAAAAAAATTTAAGACTGAATTTGACTGGGAACTTTCAAACTTTTGCATACGATCAAAACAATCAGCCATAACATTAAAACCAACAGCCTACTATTGTATAGGTGACCCTCATAAAACTAAAACAGATTTGGTCAAGGCATGGACTGCACAAGGCCCTTGATGGTGTGCTACAATTCTGCACCTAGACATTAGCAGCAGATCCTTTAAATTGGTTGTGAGATGGGGCCTCCATGGGACAGACTAGCTTGTCCAGCACATCCTACAGATGGTCTGGCGATTTGAAGTCTGGGGAATCTGAAGGCCAAGTCAACACACTGAAATTCTCGTCATGTTCCGTAAACTATTCCAGAACATTTTTTTGCAGTGTGTCAGGGCACATTATCCTGATGAAAGAGGTCACTGCCATAAGTGAATACTGTTTGAATGAAGACATATTCTCATGTCAGCTGTAGGTGTTATTATCATGGGCATTCTGACCAGTCTGCAGCTATGTAGCCATACACCATGTGTTTTGACACCTTTCTCTCATAGCCGGCATTAACATTTTCAACAATACACTAGCTTTTCTGTGAGATAAGTCCTGATAGTTTAGACTTCACTTCCTACATACTTCAATGAGCCTTGAAGAACTGACTGCTTAATACATCCCACTCCCCAACAGGTGCCACTGTAACGAGACACTCAATGTTATTCACGTCACCTGCCAGTGGTTTTAATGTAATGGCTGATCTATGAATGTTATACAGAAACATCTTCGAATTAATCAATGCATCTTCTTGCACACCATTTGTATAATTTCCTCAGAAAAGGCCTGCTAATACAATGGATAGATTAGGGGAAGTTGCGCATAAGCCTAAGGCCACCATGCACAATGCTAAGTCTCAGCTGGAGGGGAATAATGACCCTCGGCCCTGGCCTGCGAAGCAGAGTAGTGAACTTTTAGATATAAAGAGTATTTTGTTCAGGTCTTATTGTGACCACTTCTCTGACCTGGAAAGCCAGTTTCTTTCTTTCACTTTCATGAGGATGAATTGCTGTCTGACAGTAAGTGATGAAATGCTGGAGCATCATTTCTCTCAAGTCTCACTTACCTTCTCGATGTTACCATAGAGACAGAAGAGGTTGAAGATGCGGGTGCAGTTCATCTTTGTGGGATGCAGGCCGCTCACCATGGCAACAGAGCTGGAGGAGTGGCCGACGTAGGAGGAGGTTTGGGGCAGAGGGTACGCAACCACATCAGGCACCTCATGGGAACTCCTCTTGAACCGGTTATTACTGGGCAATGGCAGCAGGGGGCAGTGTGACCCTAGACAGCCATGGGTGTGAGATGTAAGTGTGTGTGTGAGACAGAGAAAGAGAAAGAGAGAGAACAAGAGAGAGAGAGAGAAAAGGAAAGGAAGACCTGTCACTTGCAGAAAGCAGCTGTTATAGATTCTGGTGCAGTGCTTCAGAAACAAAAAGAGAGAATGACAGCGAGAGAGAGAGAGAGAGAGATAGAGAAATTACACACTATTTTCTAGTCTGATGCTCTCCAGTTCCCCTGCAGAGTCTTGCTAATTACACCATGCTTAGCAGAACAGCATCTCACACCCCCATTGCTCCCTACTTCATTTCTCTCCTCTGTCCCTCCACTACATCCAGCCATCCCTCCATCCCTCTCTCCCACTTCCTTCTTAGCCGAGTGGCAAAGGGTGTGTGAGTTTAATCACCCTTACTGAGAAACAACTGCAGAGTGGCACAGGAAGACAGGAGCAAAAAAAAAAACCAACAAAGACAAACAGTGTTTGTGTGTGCGTGTGCGTGCATGTGTTTTTGTACATGAACAGGCTTCTGTACATCTTCAAGACACAAATATTCTGAATTTGTAAGAAAAACATAAATGAAAGGGTGCTATATATATATACATATACAGAGAGTTACATACATATAATGTATACATACATATACATACATATAACACATATGTGGCATATTATTATTACATTATAGGTCCTAAAATATTTTTACATTCATATATCATGCATAAGGGCCCTATTAAAATGACAACATTTAGACATTTACTGTGGTTGTTGGCATAAAACCTCTCAAAACTCTCCACATTTTACTTGTTTTATTTACATATTTCACATTAGATAATTTTTATATTTTATATAATTTGTATAATTTTTTTTATTATCTGAAGTGATGCTTAACCAACCAATTGTCTGAAATCTTTTTACATTAACACCCATTTATGAATTTGAGATTTTTTTCCCATATATATAATACATATGGCTCATCTGTCCTCATACGACCCTAGACCCTGATGGTGTATGAAAATGTGTGCATGTGCGTGTGTGGGTGTGAGAGAGAGAGAAAGAGAGAGAGAGAGAGAGAGAGAGAGAGAGAGAGAGAGAGAGAGAGAGAGAAAGAGAAACAAAGAGAGAGAGAGATGTAGACTGACCATATCCATTGTCGCTGTAGGAGGACGGGTGCTCCCCCAGTATGGCCTGTCTCTGTCTTCCTTTACCTCGCTCTGTAATCACAGCACATAATCACAGAAGAGAAATGAGAGGGAGGTGAGAAACTGCCGCAGATTTGCAGTCACAAAGAGACACAAAAAACTCACAAACACAAGCACAATCACGCCTACAGAAAACATGCACTACGTTCACGGCAATATGTATATACATAATCTCTGAGGGATACTGAGAGCAAAAACACGAGTGACCAAAGCAGAGTGGAGATAGAGTGTAATAGGAAGTGAGATGGCATCTGCACGATAAGAGCATTTTGTTTTTACGTTCACATAGCAACAGCCACTGCACAACTCGGCCTCATACATGAACAGAGCAGAAAAACACAGATAAACTCATTCAGCGTGGAGTGTACATGTCTGTGTTTGTGTGTGTGTATGTGTGTGTGTGTGTAAGAGGGAGAGAGAGGGAGAGAAAGAGAGGGTGGAGGCTGTCTAAAGCCCTTTAAATGTCACAGACGCAGAAAGGCAACAAGCCAGACGAGGGGAGGGGGTGTCAAAACTAAACAAGGTGCAGCACTAGGGGTGTAACAACGAAAATCGTGATATTGCAATGCAAAGATGTGACAATGCAAATTATGGACATGTAGATCATACAACACTCAGTTTTGCCACCCTTCAGGGTCTGTTTTACATCAGAACTGAAAAAGCAATAAAGACTCATGGTCTTAAAACATCAAGCGAAAAACGTTGAATTTGCCTCGTCAACTACATATAATGAGCTGCGTGTTTTTCGGCTTTAAAACACACTTGTATTATGATGACTGTGTATCTGCATTTTTTTGTTTGTTCTGAGACAAATGTACACTGAAACGTCATTTGATTTAGACATGGTAACTTTATAAAGACTTTTTATAAGGAGTGAGTTTTGTGCCTTTTTGGTTCATTGATGATTTACGTTTTGCTGAAGCTGGCACTTCAACTTTAACTGCAAACTGTTTGAGATCCAACTTGTGTAAACAAGGCTAAGGTGTTTGATGGGCACCAAGAAGCTTGAAATCAAGCAGAAATAGAGTTACATCACAAATAAGAAAAAAAGTCATTGCATGGTGCTGCTCAAAGCAGATGGGAACGAAAAAATTCACAGAGAGATGAAAACCCCAGCTGGGCTAAGCGAGAGGCGGGAAAAAAAAAAGACATGAAAGATGCTCTCTCTCTGAATGAAGGGTTGTCGATGTGCACGCCTGCCCTCATGAAGGTGCAGCCGATGGCAGGAAAAAATCTAAATGAGAACAAGATTGACTTTTATCCCCATTTCAAGAATAAAAAATGAAAGAAAAAAAAACAGTGGAGAAAACAGGACGGGGGAGGTTGGGAACAAAGTGTTGCTGAGGGAAGTCAAAAATCAGAATAGAGTCCTCTTTCCGTTGTCAAATTAAGCATTTTTTCACAAATGCAGGAAGACAAGATCTTGTTATTCGCACCGTTTTGAGCTTTTCACTGAAGACGATTTTACAAGCAGGAAAAAAACAACGAGGAAGGAAGTTCTCGGCACCAACACAACACATCAGCCGGTGTTACATCACTTCAAAGTCGGGCACACGCGTAGGAACAAAGTCTTACTCCAGACTGTCAGAGGCAGAGCGGAAGGAGAAAAGAGCACCGCGCTCCCTCTCTCCTTTCGTTTCTCCCCCTGTCTTTCTCTTTCTGTTCTCTTTCTATTTAGCCCTGGAAGCCTGCAGGGAGAAGTCATGCAGAGCGATGCTAATTGCTACAAAATGAGCGGTTAGCGGCAGGAACTTGTGGGCACCGCTGGGCTCCATTTTCTCCAGGAATCATGGGAAGGTGGGGGAGGATTAGGGCTCAAGGTGACCTTCACACTGCGAATGTTCAGCTACTCTTCACACAGCAGTCCTGCTCAGGATCAGGGCTGTCACTATTGATTACATTCGTAATCGAGTAAACTACCAATTATTATAAGCGCCACTGCAGGGCAACTTGTTTACATATTCATATACTTAGAATACACCAATACATGTGAAACTTGGTACAACTGGAGCCAAACATGGCTGATGTGAAATAAAGAGGTTTTTGTCCCTAGGTGGGGATGTCCCTTCATGTTACTGCTGTCTGAAGTGGGGTAGGCACAGAGTATTTTCTCAGAAACTGTTCGACAACCATTTAACCTAAGATTTCTCACTTTGTATGGCAGGTTGGCCACTAGGAGGCGCATTACACGAGGTCATTGCAACTCGATTGTGGAGTAGCCCCATCTAGTAAGTAACATAAAAAATGTGCTTCATTAGCAAATATGTTTTTATTTAAAGGTTAAAATTTCCGAGTTCGGCATCCCGTGGAAGCCTGGGTTGCTACAACTGACAGATTCCAACATCTCAAGAAACACTTACACAAAAATTTTGAATTTTGGTATGCTTACACTTGGCTACATTTGCTAACATCACTTAAAGTTCCATTTGGCTCATTCAACAGAACCGCCAAAATTCCGAAATATTTTAACAGAACTGAAAAATCTCCAAAGTAACTGAGCGGCTTAGATTCCAACAATACTATGGAAGTCCATTATGTGTTAAAGCTGTGGAAACAAAGTACCGGGATTGAAAGTACCTGAATTGAACCCATTATTTACAGACTTCATGTTTCTTGTGCAGCTTCATGACATTTCTAATTTTACAAAGTGCTGACTGAAATAACCAACAAGAAGAGAGCAGGGGGGTGACTTCCTTTCTTTTCACTTTTGACAGTTCCCTTAATATGTTTTTTTTTTCTTTCTGTGGCTCGGAATTCAATTAACATTCAAATTCCATCACAGCATCTTTCACACAACACATGACCCTTCACCTCAGTAACGAAACAATGGAGGATGACAATGCACACCTACAGCAGCACAGAGAGAGCTGCGCCAGATACAAAGTCAAACACACCTTCAAATCTCATGTAGTAGACAGCGATCGATTGCTAAGCAGCACCGGCTGCTCTGGTGATAAAACTGTGTTTACCCTCTATTTGCGGGGAAAGGACGGGGGACAGCAGCAGCTGCAGCGGTGCCGCGGTGATCTCGCCGATCCATAAGCTGGTTAATCACACGCTCTTGTGCCCCCGTGACGTATCACCCCTTTCCCCGAGAATGCCCCAGCCCCCTCCTCGCCATTCTTCTTGAATTAATGCGATCGCAGGCCACCCTTTTCTGTTCTAGAAGGTCATTCTTGTGTGTTATGGCTGTGAGGCTGTACAGTCGGATCAGTGCTAGTCACTTTAGTACTAAAGCAGACTGTAAGCAGTTTAGTAATGAAGCAGCCGGATGTTTTAAGTGAAGTCAGTGTTCTATTAATCGAAGATACCATACTTTTGTTACTATACTTAAGTACTAGTTTTGAAGACTTGTACGTTAACATACATTATTCAAATTTCAGACTCACACTTTTACACATTTTTTATTTCTAAGAGAAACAAAACTTTCCCATAACAAATCTAAATTGAAAGATAACTAACTGAACGTAAAACTCATTCGAACGCTTATGGCACCAGTCATTTGTTGATTTTGTTTCCATGCAAAGTGGTCATAACAATATATTACAAAGACGCATCCAACATTACATACATCAGATCAGATCAGCAACAAATTAATCCACTCTATCCTTTTGTGCAACAACTGACTTGAACAGAAATTGTTATCCTTCTAAGTGACACTCAGACGAGAAACCACTAAAACACACCATAGCTACCTCATATATATTTTTCTTATATGTATGTACAATCCCTATAGGAAAAACCTAAAGAGAGATGTCTGAGGATATGATACAGGAGACAGTTTGGATTTGGGGAAATTAGGACTTCCAAAACTGTTGGAATAAACAGCAATCTCATGTATTTAAATAAATTTCATCCGGTCCATCCTCACTCTATGAGAAGACTGTGGGTCTGAAAAGATATTGCAATGTTCAAGATAATGTTACTGAGAAAAGGAAATAGAATGTGCTCTACAACACCCACATTGGGTATCTAAGTCCTTGTGGACAGAAGAAGCTAAATTTATCGCTGGCATTAAAAGAACCATGAGGTGCAGAACAACTGGGGGTGTTTACAAAAATTAAAACTAAAACATATTATATTCTGTTGTTGAGGACTCTGTGTCCTTTTCTGTTAAACACAAGGTTTATTCTTCGTTCTGAAGCAGAAAAATGAATAACTTGTACTACACAGCTGCTTTAAGTGGAAATAAGAGTAAGGTTGGCCTCTGATGTCGGCCCATTACCATATATCCTCCTACAATTTGACTCAAGAAGATAATTGTCTCAATACTTCTATTATATTGACTAGGAAACTTGTCACATTTATACATTCACCAATGCATTTTTCCACCCTTGACCATGAGACCATCAAATGGAAATTGTAAAAGGTCTATGTGCTGTAGAGGGTGTTCAGTGTGATGCACTTATGCCTACTCAAGACTCTTCAGACCCATAAAAGGTAAGAAGAACTCATTCTAACCCGTTCAAGATTTAACGACAGCAAACACATGAACATGAAAGCAAACATACACCAGGCATAGAAGATATCAGGGGAAACATAAAGCTTTCTAAGGGACTACACACACACATATACATACACAAACACACAGATAGGAACCTTAAAATGCCCCTCACCTCTTCTGACCAAAAAGGGTTTGGTGTAGTCCCAACTGTCGTTGTCGTTTCTGATGACGTTGAGGCGTGAGGGCTAGAATGAGGGAGGGAGAGAGAGAGCACAGCGGCGCTGCATGTGTGTTAGGCTCCACCGGTGGGTGTGTGTACGTGTGTGTGACTGTGTCTAAGTGTGTGCAAGTGTGTAACTGTGTGTGTGTGTGTGAGCGCTGCAGATTTACCCGAGCGTATTCGATTTTCAGTGTGCAGCAGCCGGCGTATATGTCGGCTCCGTTGAGGGCCGCTTTGGCCTTCTGGGCGTTCTGGACCGATTCGAACGTGGAAGATGAGCAGTCAAGGAAAACCACAGCAAGTGAACTGCAACAAATAGCAACACTTTACGCCCTTCTGAGCTTCCATGTGTAAATGGCCAGGAAGGAAACCACATAAAAACAAATGCAAAGCACGCAAATCTCAACTGTGTGAGTGAGTACAAGGTAGACCGACCCCACTGTCACAGATGCCTGTCTTAGCGGCTGACTCTGCAGGCTGCACAGCAAGCAGGCAAAGTCAAAGCCAAGGCAGGCTGTCCACACCTCACAAGCCCGTATGTGCATGGCTCTCTTCGTAGGAGCACATTAGCAAATGGCCAGAGGCAGGTGGCTGTGTGTGTTGGGGGTCTTCCTGGTTTCCATCAAGTATTTGGGCTGTAAAATGTGACTTTTTTTGCAAAATGTGACATCCCCCATCATGTTTGGACGAGTTTATGTATTGAAAGAGGCTAAGTTTTCAAATATAGACTATGTGGATTTAACAAGAGATTGGAAACTAACAGTTTTTCAACACTACCTAAGGCTTATTTCACAAAAAGGGTGGAAAATAGAGCTTTTCAAATATATGGACCAGCATAAAGCCATAACATATATTTACTGTGCAACAGAGATTTACTTTTGAGTTGTACTAATCAAAAAACAATGGCCTACTTAATGAACAAATACATTTGTTTTTCAAAATCTTAAAAGCACATTTTGTAGGGATGCGTAATACATTTTTGGTCAAGGTATTATTTGCCAAGTAAAAAAGGAAAAATGCGACTCGTATTATCAGTGCGAAATTATGCTCTAGGGTTACTATTGTTACACCGAACATTTAAGCTGAATCGCCTTAACAACCTCTTGTCAGGCAGTACTCACACCCAGCACTCGACACCTTTCATAAAACGGCTCCTCCTGTCAGAGCACAGCATAGCTGCCAAAAATGTCACGTGTCAGGGAAACACTAAGGAATGATATATGTGTTCTTGCATGGTCTTATTGACATTTTAGAAAGAGTTTAGAGAGGTTTCTGTGGAAAGTTATTATGCAAACCATTTTTAACAAAAAATGTATAAAATAGTCCCCAACTAAAATCCACCTCAGTGTAAAATACAAAAAGTATGTATATTTAAAAATATTTTTCTTTCAGATTTATTTCCATCAAATGAGATAATTATTTAAACAATATTGAATTAAACCCAGCAATCGCCACCACCTGTGAAAACCTTGACTTCTTAACATTAAGGTTTTTCTTTTTTTTGTCCTGAGATCCAATTTGGGCACTAAAAATTGTTTATACATTTTTAGCTAGCCATTTTCAACCTCTTTTTAAACATTTGTTTGTGCCTTTAAGACTTTTAAATGTAAATGAACTTAGGCTGATCTGCACTGTGATTAAAATCGAAAATTTATCTGGGTTGAAACACTAACGGTGAGCTGAAATATTTTATATTTGTTTGTAAATTTAGTTTTATTTCCACCATCACAATATGTAATCCTAAGTGTACAGATTAGTGTAGGAGGGATCAGTTTGTTTTGAAAGTTTAACAGCACTATGAGGAAAAATGATATTTTCCATGGACGCTTGGTTACAGTTGAACCAGCCACCCAAAAAAGGGCAAAGCCATACAGATTACTGTTGCACTTTTTAGATGTTGTTTTGATGAGTAACCTACTTGCAAGTTACAAGAGAGACAGAGAAATGGCTTGCTGAAGAGCTACCGTTTTTTTCCTCTACAGCCATTCGACTCAAAGTCATCTCTCTGTGGAGAAGGCCTGTCTCGTCAATGTCATGCTTCAGTGTGTGTTGGCCTGGATACATCTATATTTGATGAGAGCCCTCAAACACTGGAGAGGTCCTCATGCTGATCCAGCTATGGGAGTAGCAAGTGGTGGAGTAATGTTTGTGTGTGTGTGTGTGTGTGTGTGTGTGTGTGTCTGTGTGAGTGTGTAGATGGATTAGATATGTGTGTGGGTGTGAGCCTGAAAGGTTGCGTGTGTGTCTTTGTGTTTCAGCTAGTGTGTGACGTCCGCACTCAGTGTGAGGGACAGTGTTTAAAGGTGCCTTTGTGTGTATTCTTGGCCTGCCAATGCTGTCTCAAAGTACACTCACCCTTAGGGGCACATATACACACACACATAAACACACACAAACATACACACACACAAACACACACACACACCAACACACACACACACAAACACAGACACACACAAGCACACACACACACAAACACAGTGCTGATATGATTGCACCCATGTCTTTGCAGTAAGAGCTCCAGTAAGGATATTCCACCATGGCCTGGATTCCATTGCGCTTGAAGATGACGATCCGCAGCACATTGCCAATAGGGTTGCACACTGTGTATAAAACGTCCTGCAACATGAAACAGACAAGGGTTCTGACTTACAGACTACAACATTAAGCAATGTCATTCAAAACAAAGTTTTTCAATTCTAAAATAAATTTAAAAAAAACAATAGTCACACATGAACACTATTCAAATGAAATTTATTGCAACACAATAAGCCGGTGGACATTCTTTAACCCTCCCCTTCCCCCATTTAAAATGTCTTTCAATAAGTAGTCATCAATGATTACTACTGTTCAGAGGTTTTATTCTTATATAATATTAGCGTTTTGTTATTTTTTGTGAGTCAGCAGAATCACCAAAGCTCAGATGAAAAGGTTGTGCCATTTCAAACTTATGAACAGGCTCATCTCTCATTAAGCCCTGAGTTCTTATGAGTTTAATAAAATATATATGTAATAAATCATGAGCAGTGTGAGGGTCTGAAACAAACTGAAGGAAACTGTCAGGGCGAAAAGCGCAGTCGGAAGGAGGTTGGCCATCAGGAAAGTGTTTAAGGTTTCATGAAAATGTTGTACTGAAATTGTTGAAAGGTTATACCCTTAATCTGTTTAAAGGAATTAAACAACTGAATTGAGTAAAGTTCATATTTGTGCAGACTCATATACACCTTGAAATTCTGTCATCTACTTTATTAGTGTGTGTGTATACATAAATAAACATACACACATAATACACACACACAACCACACACACACACACACACACACACATAAACCATGTGTTACATATTTAATAAACTAGATGACAGCATTTCAAGGTGTATATGAGTCTACACAAATATGAACTTTACTCACACGTTCTTTTCTAAAATGCAATAAAAATGAGTTTGCCACGACAGTCTGCTGTTCACAGAACCTTCTCATTGCTTCATTGAAATTTCCTGTCAAATCGCTGCATTTCCTTGTTTAAAATGGAACTGCAGGGCTAAACCTGTTTTTGAGAAAAATGTAACATATACACAAATGTTTGTTTTAAATATTTTTGAAGGTTCTGAAGAACAGATACATATTGTGCTGGGGGGTCTCTGTATCTCCACGGAGCACGAGGGGCAGGGGCGGGGTGGAGACAGTACACACTCTCTGAGAGAAACAAAACGGAGAAGAGTGGCTACAGAGAAAACACATTTCACTGCAAATAGTTCATAAATATTATACATACAATCAGACACTGGCTCTGAGATGGTATTTTGAATAGTTCTGAATTTAAAAAAGAACTAACAGGCCATTTGAATGTATGCTATTTTTTAAGTTAACTTTGTTTATATTTAACATAATTTTTTTCCCCCGAATGATTCCTTATTTTATTTAGTGGTTTATTTTGGCATGTTCTCTTGTCTCAAAAAGAAAGAACAAAAGAATGAATTTGATAATAAACTTTGGATTTATAATAAAAAACATTGCTGTTAGATTTCACAATTATTTGTTGTTAAATAAAAATAAATAAATACTAAGCCAAAATGTTCAGACTAAGCCAACAAATTATTTTAACAGAACAAATTAAACATTTGTAAAATGTGTAGGTCTGGGTAAATAAATGTTTTTTTAATCAAAATTGATTTCCAGCATTCATGGCTAACACATATTTAGCGCAGTTTGAAATAATGTTCTAAGACAATTTTTACTAGCTTACACTACCTAAACCAAAATCAACACTGCTTTACAACAGTGTTCAGGTAAAAATTAGGCCAAACAATTCTTTTTGGAAGGGGAGTACATGTCAGGCATCAGGAGGACCATTATCATATTTTAACATTACATAGTACAGTCTAGAAGACATGTATAGGTTTACAGGTCATTTTGGACAGCAAATAAATTGCCTATATTTAAGTTGTTGACTTTTAAACAGTAAAATCTTTAAGTCAAAAAATGTATCTTTTTTTATTATCTTCAGTCACTGCAGAATATCAAAAAAGGCCATGCCCAGCCTGTACTACTACTTTTCCTGAATCATCAAATATTCATGTCTGTTTTGTGTGCTTGTCTGAGACCCTCTGATGGGTTGTTTGCCATCTTGAGCATTGACACAGTGAAATCTTGCTGCTGTGTTTTACACATTATTGTACAGTGTTCATAAATGTCAGAAGGGAAATCAGCTAAAATACTGCAATATAAATGGTGCAACTTTACATTCTGACTGCCATGGATCACTTTGTTGTCTCTTAATTCAGTAAGGCAGCTACATGGATAATGATTTTTTATCAATACACTGCACTGATCATGTCTTGGGAGGAAGCACTGAAACAACATAAAACCTCAAACATTTATAAAATTGAAATTATTGAGAGCATTTTTATTTGAAATACACACACACACACACTGAAGCTTAAATTATTTCCTACTGATTACATCAGAAGCTCAAAAAATAGTCCAATCCTACAATGCTAGCAGATATGCAAGCAGTCTGTGTGGATGGAATAAAATACAAGCTCTGCTGGAAAAGTTTTCTTTTGATAGGGTGCCAAAATTAGGCTTAAGGCTGAACTTAAAGTTGATGTGGCTAAAAACGGGCTTGTTAATGTCAAAAGTGCTTCAATCCCATACACTGTATATCATGATATAGCCTAAAAATATTATTTATACACCATATTGCCCAGTTTTAATGTGTATTTTTAAAAATAATTCTGGATCATCCTACAACAACTTGACATTTCATAAAGGATCAAACTATTCACAGTGAAATACTTTCGAAATCTGCACTTTTAGCAACTATGGTCATACTTTTTCCTACTTTGAAACTCAAGCTTTAGAAGCGAATGCTGTGGGAAGTTGCTCATCAGGTTGTTAATCAAGCAAGGTGCTGTTCGAAACTCAGATCTATATTTCTAATCAGGCGTCGCTGTTCTCTCCCGAAAAGGTTGGCGCCTGTTAACATCGCTGCACTGCAGACGGAGAGGATCTCTCAAGGCCCATTAACAAGGCCGCAACCTCCACTGTGTCTGTTCAGGACACTGATCTATAGGAGAGACCAGGGCAGGAGAGGGGGATTCTGCTAGGGGGTTCTTAACCCAGGAGTGGGATCATTTAATGGTGATCAGCAAGGTTTTGGCTGACCAGCCATTTGTGATTGCTCTGCTAGATTGTCACAGATAGCATTCACATTGTTCGACTCTTGATGGCAGGTGTGTGATAACGGTGGGAGCTGGGTCATTAGGAAACATTGTGGTCACCCTGGTGATGAAGCAACATGTTACTGGAGACAAAAAGTGCAGTAATGGGACTTCCAGGTTGCCACAGTAATGTGACACAATACTTTTAGTAGTTGAAGCTTCAGGTAACAGGAATTGTACTCATTAAAGTAATGTGATTTAATGGATTTAGTTACCCAGGTAACTGATTGGGAAACATTTAATTTAGGTTATATTGTGGCTTTGGTAGTAAGGATTGTGAAGTTCCCATAGCGATGGCTTTTATCCGAACCGGCTTTATGTTTGGAGTCTTTGTAAATGGCAAGCTGAAGTGAATGTTGTTCGAAGAGAGGTTTGCTGTTTCATGCTGAGCAACCGCTGTAAGCATGAAAGAGGAAATAAATGATCGAAATGGTAAGCGTTTTGGTTTAGTGAGCACAAAGACCAAAATGAGCATAACTCACAAACCAAAAGCCACTTCCTGTTGGTAATTTTTGTTACATGGGTAAAAAAAAGCAATTTTTTTTAATGTCTCAAGAAGAGTCCATTTCAGACACTTCAGTGGCCAGACTCTTTGCAAAAAGTGGGCTGTTACTATTAAGATGTTTTACTGCCATGCCAGATCCCCAACATTAACATCATGTCAAATCACACACTTCGTAAAAAGCTCTATCCCAAAGCAGTACGTGCATTACCACTGACTGTTTATAATTTGTAATAAAATGGTCATGTGACCGCCTTAAATAGCAGGTTATTCGTTTCTTATTAAAGTCATTAAATTGGGCCAAAAAAATGAAGGAACCATATATCCTTCTAAAGTTACATGCTGTAAAAGAAGACACAATAGAGTTGTAATGGTGGAAAAGTATGCACATTTTTTTCAACCGAATATTTAAATATCGATTTAATGATCAAAGGGCGATCAAGAAGTAGTTTTAAAAATGGTGCCATGTTTTAAATAATGCTATGAATACAGATTTTATTCAACATTTAACATCCTGTTAAAGGGAGAGGAGGATTCTCCTGGGGCTGTTGAAACAGAGGAGTGGGACACATTTAATGGTGATCAATGAGGTTTTGGCTAACCAAACATTAGTGATTGCTGTGCTAGATAGTCACTGATAGGATTCATTTGGTTCGACTCTTGATGGCAGGTTTGCGATAAGAGACGACGATGCATTTTAGAGCCGGGTCATTAGGAAACATCGTGGTCACCCTGGTGATGAAGCTACGTGCTGATGGCAGGTTTGCCCATCAATATCAGATTGTATTCTCCTCTGCCTTCTACACTTCCAACATATTTTATGGTTCTTTTATTGATTTTGGTGAATTCTTTTGTCTTTTTATTCTTTTACTTGTTCACATTTCTTCTATTTTTATGCTTTCTGATTAGTTAGCGTTCTTATTCCTGTAAAGCACATTGAATGACAACGATAATGCGATATATAAATAGACTGGATTAAATTCAAACTGAACAGGCCTAATTACACTCTCTTTGTAATGAAACATTTCAGTGTGTTCTTGAAGTGCTGTCCATATCCACAATAACTTTGAAACACGCTTTATTATGATGCTAATAAATATCAAGGAGCTACCTGTCCTTGGTGCAGCTGTATGGTTCTTGAGGCTTAGTTGCTCGGCTTAGGCAAAGGAAATGTACGGAAAAAATGAATTTCTGCTATATGACTCACAGTCCAAGAGATATTGGCCAAATCATTAAATGTTGCACTACGGCGTCTGCATGAGGGCCTACTGGGGTCATTTCATTTCACTATATAGTGCGGTGGAGGGAGGGGGGGGTCGCTATGCCTCACGGAGTCTGATACCTATTACATTTTATCAGAGAAGACGAATGATTAACACATTTCACGCAAGGCCCTAAATACAATAGTGACAGTCCACAGCAAATTCTCATAACTGCAATAACGAGCTGCAGCAGATTCTAACGGCCACAGTCGCAGGCTAGTTACCATAGCGATGAAGTGTAGTGGATTCTAGTTACCGTAGTGATGGGGTAAAGTGGGTTCTGAATGGAGAGCAGCAGCACTTTGTTTCCGCTGTTGGGGTCGTCCGCGTTGGTGGGCCGAGTGATGCGCTTGCTGGTGGAGTAGTTGAAATAGGCCTGCTGTCCCGCAATGTACACAGCCTCGCTGGATCCACAGGCCACACAGCGGTCTGCGCTCTCCACATCCTCGAACTCCACCAGCGCCTGCCTCTTAAACGGCATCATCATCACGTAGCTGCAAGAGGGGAGGAAGAGGGTTGGGCACGGTGCATTTTAGGGATCTTTTAAATTCTGGGAGCTCCTCCCTCAGAAAACCATCACTCCCTTCAAAGCCCAATTCAATAAAAAGCACCTTTTCTCTCAGTGCTGCGATTCCTCTAACTCTTTCCTGCTACTGCAGTCTGTGCCGTTGTAATGTGTACTGTTTGATATGTTTCTCTACTACTGCCTGCAAAATGCTGTTTTGACCTTAGTTTGTGAAAAAGGACTATCTAAATGAAAATATGTATTATTATTATTATTATTATTATTATTATTATTAATATTATTATTACCATTATTACTATTATTAGCCATGTTTTTGCAACAGAACACTGTTCTAGGTCCACACATTTAGAGAGGAGGACCCACAAACATTAATGAGCATAGCAGGGCAGAAGTGTATATAGGCTAACCCTCTCCCTCTCCATATATCTGCATTCATTAGGATATAAAAAGCAAAAACTGGATCACTCCTGTTCGGTGAAGCATGACCAATATGAGCTCAGATGGATTTTGAGTGAGAATTGTAATGTCGCACAATGTTGATAAATGAAGACTTGCAGCAGTCCATGGGCTTCTGTTCTCCTTTAGAAAGAGACAGTTTTGCATGGCATACAAATCCTTTTATTTTTCTTTATATCTATCAGTCGTTTTAATGCTTTCAAAATCTCTTACAAAATGATACGGAACCTGACGGCAAACATGCCAGTGTTTCCTAAAGAAAGAAAATACCACAGATTCCTCAAAAGAATCACCTAACAGGAGAAAGGTATGCAGCCAAGTTCAGTACATTTTATCCACTATTCGATAGAACGAAAAGCTTTTCAGAGAAGTGGAGAACAGCATAATGTCAGACTGCCACAGATTCCAGGCTGTGAGGTTGAGACCATGCCACAAAAACAACCCTGTTTTTAAATCTAATCGGCAGTTGACTTTGTCTTCTTATTGCTGTACAGACAGAGGAATGCAGATTCAACTTAGAAGCTTAGATTCAAAATTACAGCTGAGTGGTTACATTAAAAGTCAGCTTTTCCGATTATTTTCCATTTATTTATTTATTTTTCTACAGTCTTCTTGTTACATCTGTGTTTTTATTAACTGTCACAATTAAATCTTACATGACCATCTTCAAGCCATTATGTTACTGATGAACAGGCTGCTTTGGTTTGGATGTCTTTAAACCTGAACTAAAACATCTTCTATGACTTTATCAAGCTATAGACTGAATGTGCAATGTTTCTCATGAAAACAGTGAGTTAAAAACGGTTCTGCAGTTTTGTTTCCACATACAGATTGTATGGACTGCAGATAGTACATTTTGACACATTATGATCCACATTAAACTATTTATTTCAAAAAGTGAGAAAAAAAACCATGACATGGGCCCTTTATCCAGGGCTTAATAGAGAATGGAGGGTAAATTCACTGTCACACTCATCCCGATTCTACAGTTCTGTAAAGCCCTATTAAATAGAATGTCAAAGTGTATCCCCCCTCAAGACATTCTTAGAGAGTCCTTCGTTGATGTTGCTGTTGGCCTAAAAATACCCTGATGCGCTACTCTATTTCTGCTCAGCTGCACCGGAAAGGACTAATCCTAAGCTATCTGATACCTCCCTCGCATCTCCAAACCATGCTGGCCTTATCCGGCATATTTGGTGGCACTGAGACAGAGGGACTAAAGCGCTGTCATACAGAACTTCAGGCAGGTTACAGTCACTCACTTTATATTTCAATATGCCCACACATAAAAAAAATGCTGCTAATTTCAACCTGCAAACTTCAAACAGATGGTTTATGACTATCATCAGTGCATTTTTCACTTTCCTGGTACTTCATTAAAAATTCATTTTGCAGTCTACATTTTGGAACATTCTCCACAAGGGGGCGTTTTAACACTCAAATTGCTTTAGAGTGCATCATTGAAAGAGAGGAAACCCAATTTTTAAGTCTCACAAATGTTAAGCAATTGTTAGCTACAAGATTCATGCACAAGAAATAAAATACAATGGACATGATTACACAATGAGTTGTTAAAATAATCGCCAGACTACTCAATTACTAATGTAAATAACAGTGACCGCCTTACATTTGGTGGGTACTAAACAAATTCATATACTTTTACCACTGAAATTGAAATATGGACATCCTACCACAATGTCCTGGTTAACACAACTTTGCAGTGGAGCTGGCACCCCTCACAAACAATAATAAGCTTATGATGACCAATGACTGCCATGTATATTTCACATAAACCCTTCAATTAACAAGAATGATCTTTATATTCGTATCTTCTACCAAATAATATAATCAGGCAAAATACAATCTGCTCAATAAGAAGATGTAAAATATAATTAAACTTTAGTCAGGAGATCTAAACATGCAAGACCACATATCTGATCATTTAAAAAAGATTCCCTTCTTAACTGAGTAGGCAAAGAGAATATAAACCACTAAGAGTGAAGGAAGATTTTCAGTACAGTTGTTCCTCAGCGTTATTAAGGCTGCCCCTTCAAAATGATAACAACAAAGAGCCTGTATGACGTCCTCATACAATATTACCTCTTTCTCTTCTCGCGCTCCACTTTGATTCATTGACTTTGGAGCGAAAACTCTCACGGGAGCTTGTGGTAGATTGAACCAGCTTAATACAGTGGTGTATCCACTGCATTTATCACAACCTTATTAACAGTTAATTGGTATTCATTGCATCCAGTAGACCCAGATTTCAAAGGACAAAAAATACCTTATATTAACAGCAGTCCTTCAATTACTCATTTGAGAGCTTATTTCAAAGGTTAATAACCTTTCTGTCAAAGTGCTCTGTTGGTATATAAACACAAGCTTTACAGCACCATTAACCAGCAGTGCAGGCACTCTCTTTGATTTTCACCATTCTCTTTTGTCTTTAAAGGAATAGTTTGGCAAAAAATCAGATGTACCCTATATTCTACTCATCCAAATGTAGTCAATCGGCTTTTATTTAAATTCAGACTTTTTGTTAACTACTGAGGCCAAAGGTAGTAGCATTTAATAGTCAGCCAAATTTTTTCTGATTCTAAAAAATGTCTCTCAAACACATCCAGGTCCTTATGTCGGCTCATATTGTCCTAAACCACAATCACAAGCCTTAATAAAGGGCTGGATGTGGTTGAGTGGCTGTTTCTTTGGGCATTTATTGACTTCTAGTGTTTGATTATAATATAAGCCTCGTACCTCCAGTGTTAAAGAAGAAACATGTCTGCTAAATTCCACATTCTGTAGGTTAAGTGGAAAATCGTGTACAACTGATTGGGTAATACTTTAAAAAATGTCTGCTCATTTTTTTATATTGAAATATCTCAGTGACACTGAATTCATGCAAACTCTTGGTCATACTTGTAGTTGATAAAGTATAAATACTATGTGGGTATTTTAAATTGCTGGGTAACTGACAGTCACAGCTGTGACAACAGCCCAACAACAGTATATTTTTCTTTTGAGTTTTGAGGAAGGGGTGATAAAATATGATATGAACTGGCATAGCCTGTAAAATGTTTAAAAGATTAATTAAGGGGTCTCTCGACTCTGCTGCCCTAATTCTGATTGGAAAAGACCTTATAGCTAACAGCAAAACATTTCTTAAGAATCAATCAACAACAATCAAACAGATTAAAAAGAACGTTATCAGCCCTATCAAATCAGCACAGAAGTCTCCAATAAACAAAATTTTTTACCAGATGTTTCCAAACTTCTCCAAGGCCTCCACCAAATCAGCTTCCACCACCGATTCACAAAGCCCCCTGACATGGACCACAGGAGAAGGGGCAATCCTGTGTGTTTCATCCCCGTTATCCTGCAAGTTAAAAGAAGAGACAGATTAGGAGGGAATATGTAGCGAAAAGCAGGAAAAAAGACCCTCAACATTAATTATGCGTGATTGACATTTTCAGTTTCAAATGAGCAGAGTTCACGAGCATCAAAGCGAGATGGACTCTCTTCAGAGAGACATGCGATGCTTCACAAGCAATACAAAACAGCTGCTTACGTACAGAAGAATATCGGGAGCCTGGGAGGAGGAAAAAGGGAGGGTTCGGGCACAGCCGGTCAAGCTGAAATTTATGGAAGGATTTGGACACTGACACCAACACACTAAATTTCCCATGACTACAACATGTCTCACGGAGTCACCATCCAACTACTGCAGTCAATCACAGAAGCTACTCAGGCAAACATAGCATTTTTAAAATGATAAAACTGAACAGCTCAATGTGCCAAAAACCACTGACAGATGATACACTGTTACAAACCAGCTATAATCATCAGTATCAAGTTTGTGAAACCATCTGTAGGCCACAGTTATCAGACTCTGGCATTTATTCCCAGTTTATTATCACAGCAATTATAGAGCACGTAAGTGGCCTTTTTCATCCTGCTCTCATGTCCTCTGTCGCAGCCTTGAGAAAGCTTTTTTTGGTGGGGTTTTTTTCCTACACAAAAGCACATGCAGCTCAGAGGCAGGCAATTATGTCTCCTTGGATGTGTAACACTGAGTGGAAGAGGAACAGGGCCAAGGCATCACTGGCTTTCTGTACCTCTCAAAAGCATGGCTCTGCAGTAATGCGCCTTAGAGCAGTCAGGGGCCAGCTCTGCTCTCTTATACACACACACACACACACACACAC
>JBBMFX010000035.1:1979453-1994571 GCA_037832545.1 Rhabdalestes septentrionalis | reverse complement strand
CAAAACTTAGTTGATTGGAGAAATCACTGATAATTAATATGTATTTTAACAATAATCATGGTGTGCTGTATGTGATATACATTTGAATTTTATATTTCAAGGACTCCATAAATGTTTCCCTCTCATGAAAACGTTATTTAAATGTGCGCCGCTGCTCGCTCCTGCTTATTTTTTTTCTGGTCAGTGGCGCAATGACTTTGACTTCTCCTAAAATAGCAAATTCGCGCTATGCTCCTCGCCACACCCCTTCTTTCCAGTGTTCCGCCCCACCCAGCGCAAACGACAACAAAACCAAGATGAAAACCACACTTTGGACCTAAATCTTTCAAGGCACATGGTGACATTTAAAACAAAGCTGTTTGATTGTGTGTGGGTATGTGTGTGTGTGTATGTGTGCCTGTTTGTCTGCGTGTGTTTTGTGTTTGTTTGTTGGTTGTTAGATTGGCTTAAAAAAAAAAAATTCATTGCTCTATTGTCCTGCTGAAATTAAACTCTGGATTATGTTTCTATGTGTATCTGCAGTTATGAGGTATCAAATACAACAAATAAACAAATAAGCAGAATTTGACCTTCCCTCTATTGTGCAGGTTAAGGTACCTTCAAAATTGTAATTACAAAATTTTATGTATAAATAACACATACTGGCATAAATCTGATAGCCGATCAGAACAGAGCTAGTAGTAAAAAGTCCATGTGAAACAATTACTATTCTGTAAGGTGCAGATTAAAGCACAGCACAAACAACAATCCAACAGGACAGGAAAAGGATGTCACTTTAGCCACAGCCAAAAACATGGCCTTGACCTTGAACAAGGTCTTCAAAAGCATAAAGTCACTCATCTCTGACACTAGAAGAGGTTGAAAACATCTAAAGCTGCACTGGTCAGACATTACTTGTGATTTTTCTTGATCAGTGTGAAAAAGATAGCAAACAGTACTGGTGGCTTATTGCTTCACTTCCTCTGTAGCAGTCTGTGAAAGAGGTGCCACTCTGTTACATGGGGCAGACGCAGTGAAAAACACAGAAGTGAGAACCGTGGCTGATTATGTCAAAACGCCAGTCTTATCACCTTCTAAATCTATGCTCTTCTTCTACACAACACAGTCGTAAATGTGGAATTAAATAGAGCAGTAAATCTAGGCTTGCAGGTACTCATTTATCACTGGGGATCTTACTACGCACTGTTGAACACTTTAATGTAGATTCTTTCTGCATTCTCCCTTGATAATATGATTTCTCAATGCTGATGTCTCAGTTATTTATAAAGCAACTATAATTGAACTACTACTAATTGAAAGGAAAACACCATGATGTCTAGCCATGCAGCTATAACAAAAATGTTGTTTGATGAAAAAAATGGATTGTTTAGTAACACATATGATCTACGACCAATGGTAGTCTGATTAATTGCAATTCATCATTTTAATAATTTCATAGTCCTAAACGTGATCTAGATCATAATCATGTTTTCATGTTTTCCTGATTGAACAAATCAACAATAGGAATGCACTGATCTGCTCTAAATGAGCTCACTATATGGACAAAAGTACTGGGACACACTTGTTTCTCAGGGTTTGGGCTAGTCATCAGTTAACATTTTGTAAGGCATTTTGGACAGTGCCGTGTTTCCAACTTTGTGGACACATTTTAGGGAAAATAATTTCCTATTCCAGCATGACTTTGTCCCAGTACATAAAGTACATAAAGACATGGCTGGATAAGTTGATGAAGTTTACTGGCCCAAACCTCAACACCGTCCAACACCTTTGGAATGAACTGGAACAGAGATTGTGAGGCAGGACTTCAGAAATGCTAATAAATGCTCTACAGAATGAATGGGCTCAACTTCCCACAGAAACTCTTGTGGAAAGCCTTTTGAGAAGAGTGGAGGCTGTTATAGCTAAAAAGGGGGAACCAACTCTATACTAAAGTCTATGTATTTTAATCCTTGTTGGTGTAATTCTCCATATGGTGTAACATTTTACTACAGCCAGCAGGGACAATTATACGCTCTTTGGAAACTGGAAAGAGTAAAAGGGTTATGGTCAACTAGCCTAAGAACAGAATACCATCAATCCTGACCTGTTCAGCTCCGACCTGTTTCTAACATGCCCCTCCTCGTTACTTAATGATCCAGCCAATGAGGGAGCCAAAGCAGGTGTTGCAAATTGAGTTAGTCTTCTCAAGAGAATGGAATCAGAATCAGAAACTTTACTGATCCCAGAGGAACGTGCTCATGGATCTCCAGATCTCCACTAAGTTAGAAGGAACCTTGCCAAAGTTCCTGAAATGAAAACATGTTCATATCTATAAAACAGCGATGAGTAATATGCCAAAAATATATCATAGTACTTTTCAAGATATGTCACAACACAGATTTTTACTGACACCTGATCGTTTGTTGTATTTTAACAATGCTATCAAAAACAATATCTAAATATTATTATTCAATGCAATGCACTAAACTAGGCAGGACTGATTATGCTGTTTATGATTTAAATATGCGGTTGGTCAGTGTTCTATAGGCACTGACGATTTGAGACATAATCATCAATGTGACAGTAATGATCAAAATCACCGGACGCTTAAAAAAGGGTTTTCAACTAATTTTAATAAACTCCCTTTAGCCTTGCAGTGCAGTCCAGGACACTAGACATACTAAGAAAAGATGAAACATTACAACACCTTGCTCTTGTTTACAAACTCCCAGTAGCTCACTCTGAATTTCTGCAGCACTTTGCGGTTGGAAAAAACAATCACCCTAGATTCCTAAAACGGCAAGAAAACAAGCTCATCATGGCCTGATGCTTCTGCAAGAGCAAAGATGCACGAACACGCAGGATGACCTTATTTCCGGCAGCTGCAAACAAACATGCAATGCTACTGTAATGGAAATCCCACTGTGCTGGGGGGAGCACAAGATAATACACACCCCTAAAAGTGGAAAAGACCATTAAGTAAAGCCTAAATGAGCAATTCATGGTCTGGTAACTACTTACGTCACATTTTGAGCTGAGAAATTCAGTGGCGGATGCGAAAATGCCTGTGTCTGTGTGTGCGTGGGCATGAGCTCCTGAGTCTATGAGGTTGAGCTGTTCTAAAACTGACGAGTGACTAACAGGATGTTCTCTAGTGAGTCAGTGGGCTTGGGTAAGTGTGGCTGATGATCTCCATTTAGTCCATCATTTTAAACACAGCAGCCCAAGAGAAGAAAAGAGCCCACCACTAAGGCCAGGACCTCCTCATGCTGGGCATTTCTTCACACTGCTACTTGTCACAGGTGCACCTGAGTGGTCCAAAGCAGTCTGTTAAAAGTACTTTAGTGACCAAATTCCAGGGAAACTTGAGCTGCCAGAGGAGAAACTGAGTGCAAGAAGAAGGATCCTTTCTGTGAGCTTCCTCATGTTGCAAACTGCCCTTAGCCCTTCTGTTTGAAACAATGACAATGAGTAGTTAACAGGGAAATTAAATTCAAAATCAAAACAAAAAGACTATGAATTTCAATTTTTTTGTGCTGAGAAAAATGAATTCATTGTGGGTGACTTTAAGTTGCCACAATAACCTAATCAGCAACATGTCAAACCACTGTACTGACCATGTCCTATTCAATTAATATAAATATATTAAGATATAGATATAGGATACCTCACTGGTTATACTTTACTGCATTGTGATTTGTTTTGCCATTATTAAAGAAACATTTTTATTACTATTTACATAGAATAACCAAAAGCTAAAAATGAACACTTCAAATTGACAGGCTTTACACGTTTTTTTTTTGTCTAATAAAAGTTAGTTACTTTCAAACAAGAATCCAAATTGAGTGTTTGGCACTAAAATATAAATGTAAAGTTTTCCATCCCTTCAATTCCAAAAAAATGTAAACAAACTGACATCCCATTTCCAACTCAAATATGAGAAAAAACAGCCACACCAGCAAGCTGCAATCCTTCTCAGTTTGTTTTGCTATCTGTATCTTATGCAATGGCAGAATGAGTGCATTCAAGTAAGGTTGCTGAGTTTGGTTTATTGTGCAGTCCCTGCTATGTGATCTGCAATACTCCAGTTGCCAGAAGAAAAAAAACCTGCAGATAATCTTCTGCAATTTTAAATGTCAGATGGTTTATTGTTACTCTGAATAACTGCTAAATATCCTGTTTAATAAAGGTTTTCTGTGGAAGTGAGTGTAATAAAAAGGGAAATAATAGATGTGATTACTATAAAAGGGCATTCTGGACACAGGCACACAATACAGAAAAGGTTTTAATAACAGTCATAAAAACAATCTAGGTTTTTAGTGAGCCAGGGTCAACAAGAAGATAATAGACAAGCCAAAATGTTAGTCAAGAATACAAAACAGGACGAAAAACAGGCAAACAGAAGCAAAGAGACAATGGAAAGGTTTAGTAGTGAAATGGGAGCACACAGGTAGGGTTGGAACAGCTTATACAGTATAAAGTTTATACCTGACACTTTGTAACGGGACAAGTAACTGGCAAATAAAGCAACGCGTACCTGAGCCATAACCAAGCTGTCCTTTGCTCATCCAGGGCCAAAATAGGCAGCAGCCAAGCTTACTGTGTCACTTCTTTATGATTGGTCAAAAAATGTCATCGGTGATGAGATGGATCGGAAAGAGGCAATTCCTGCCAATAACTAGAAAGTCAGTGAAGTACAAGCATTTGTTTGGGCTGAAGATACATTTTAGTGGGGTTTTCCCAACACTGTGAGAAATGCAAAGGTGTACCAGGACATCACTAACAAGAACGTTAGGTTAGGTATTCATCACATGGCTGAACAATGCCAAGAAAAATAAAACAAATAAGACTATAAGAAAATAAAATACCAGAATAAGAAAAGGGGCTCCGACAGAAGAACTCTCTGTTGATATGACTCCATAGACACGGGGAGTAAATTGCGCTGCCGACGTGTCAGAAACACATTACTGGGCTGAGATACACCAGAAAATCAAACCGTGCCTTTGCAAGACGGTTTAGGTACGGCACAGTTCCTTACAGTGACTGTGTGAGGACTGGCTCTAAAATTCCGGCCAACCAGACCTGTTGTTTTCCGTCAAAAGATCATGCCGGGGGGCACAGCAATGGAATTGTAACTGCAAGGTAGACTGGATTAAACCCGGGGCATGTCAACGGGGGTGCTGGGGGGGAAGGATAAGCCCTGCCCCCTCTGAGTTAGGCTCTGTCCATCCAAAGAAATTTTTCTGGCCCCACAAATTAGTTAACTGCCCCCCAACACACATAACATTCTGGTCACACCTCTGATTAAACCTTTTTTAAGTATGTCACAATTATTTTGTTATTTTTGGCACTAGCACTGTTTGTAGTATCTGTGAACGTGGGAATGAACACAATTTCAAACTGAGACCAAATCCAACAAACTACGAGGGTGAACACACGCAGGGCAGCTCCTGCCAGTGTGTGTTATTGGAATGAACGGACAGGAGGTGCACAGCGCAGTGCTAAAACCGCAGGGGAAAGTCGTGCTCCAGCCCACACCAAAAATATCCTCCCACTATGGGTGAGGGGCTCTAGGGGACCACAGCCGCCCAGCCAAACACGGAGGAGGTGACAGTCCAAGTAGAGCCGGGCAGCCCAGGGCGCTGTCGCTCACAACCAGAGATGGGCTCTCCCGCTGTCACTATGGTAACGGCCCTTTCCTTTCTGCCTCCGAGTGAGGGGTGGTGGAGGGTGGAGGGCCGAGCTGCCGTTAGGAGGATGCTTGAATAGCGGCGCCGGTCGTGTGTGTTTGTGTGTGAGTGTGAGTGCGTGAGTAATTACCCCATTTTCCAAATTCACTCATCTGTTCTTGCACCTGTTAAGAATGCTGATGTAACTGCAAGGCATTTACATGCAAAGGGCTCTGTCATCTGCAGAAACGCTTCTTTCCCTTATTCACCTCTGAGATATTAATTAGGCTTGGCCTTGTCTGCATACTCTACGCAAGGCATAGTGCTTGAAGAGGTCAGGCATTACATAAACAAAAAAGATGAGGAGGATATCATTCATCATTTGTCACAAACACAGCTGTCTTAAACACTGCAAATAACTGCATGTGGGAGGAATTCTGCTTCTTGGCAATTTCCCAAAATGAGTTCTTGAGCTCTTGACATGCTTTATAAACAGTTTACTGTCTCATAAAATCTAACAATGTAAGGTGAAAATGAGTCAAAGGAACATTGCACTTCAAGCAACTTTAGGAGGTGCGCCCAAAACAGAATCTATAAGGTGTAATTCTGTCACGTAACAGGTAACGGGTAACGGGACATTTGAAGAGTACCTGCCCATGTATTTCACAACACACCAATCAGATTGCTCATTCCTTATGAATATATTATGAAGTCCCATGTAGGTTGCAGTACTTTACTTCATTTAATCTTCATGGAAGCATGTGTGACTGGGTCCCAGCTCAAGGGACTGACTGGTCATGCCTAAATAAGGGCCAAAATGTATAAGCAACGAATGTCAGTATTTTCTCTCTTTTTTTAGATGCATACTCACAATACAAAAACACAACTTAACATCACAATGATACCAGTTACTGTTCTGGAATTCAGTAATAAGTATAATAATAATAAGAATTAGAGGAAGAAGAAGAAAATAATAATAATAATAATAATAATAATAATAATAATAATAATAATAATAATAATATGCTCCAATTATTACAATAACCAATATAAAATAATTTTAATTCACCCATGCTTTATTTAATCATTTTAACGTTTAGCTTCATCCCAATCCATCCAATATGCATTATGAAACCCAGTTTTATAAATGGTAAGGTTATAAATATCTTAGACTACTGATCCGTGCAGTTTGTAAAGGTAATGCAAGTACTTGCATTATATACATACTAATCAATACTCAAAATGTTATTCAGTACTTTATGAACATTATGAACCTCCTATGCTGGCAGAAATATTTAATTTACTTAGTTAAAACTATGCCTTTTCATCTCATATGACCTTCGATGCAATCCACACTGTGGAAAAGAGAGCAGGGTGTAAGAGGTCTGGGCCTGTCACCTCTCACAGCTCAAATTTATTTAGTAAAAAATCCCTGTATGCAACGGCAAATCAGAACAGCACCAACAGCAAAAAACTGCAGAGAGTGCGTGGCAGGTAGATGGTGTGGTGGATGATTGTAGGTGTCAGGAAGAAGGGCAAGCGTGTTTCGGGACCACAGAGAATGGAATGACACTGACACTCAGTGACACGGCAGTCAGCCTCCCAGGCTTGCTGGCGCAGTGAGGGGGAACAGCTTAGAAAACCGTGACCATCACAGACAAATGTAGCCTTTTGGAGAAAGGCGCTACACTGCAGCGGCCTCCTCTCTCTTTATTGGGTGTCATGAGGTCAGCTTATAATAGGAAGCGTTTGATTAAGGCCACAGAACAGGGCAAGGAGTCAGAAATAAAGATTACCGGGTCATTCTGCTTTGCCGCATAAGAAACTGAAGCACCACATTAATCACCTCTCATCAATTGTACTACAGGCTGCAGGAAACACTGCACAAAAAGTGGCTTGCAAGACTAGGGATGAGGGGAGGAGAGAAAGTGGGGTGTAAATTGGGTTTCGGCTGTGAACTGTATTTAATTTTTAATCCTGTTTTCTCTAACAGTGGTATGCCATGATAAGGAAACCAAAGGCGTTGTGTGGAAAAAAACGAGAGGTTAAGGCCACGGCTTACAGGGCATTTTACCACAAGACCCAGCATGGACCACTATGATTATAAGACCAACCTTCTTGTTTGAAATATACAAATTCTCTAATGTTTAATTCTCATACATATAACAGGCCTATTTGTTTGCATTAGATCGATTTAAACATTAACTGCTGGTTTGGTTGAGCTACTACATATTTTAAAATAGTATTTGAGTGGATTGGCCACTTTAATATCTTCCCCAAAACATCTCAGCACAGCGTGTACCAAACTGTGCCATGTCAAACTGACAAAACCATCCCAGCTCGGAGCTCGAAGACAGATCTTAACGCAGTGGCAGAAAGCTGCTTGTGTTGATCCTGGCTTGTTCACCTTTACTGAAGATGCACGAATCTGTGTAATGAAAAAGCTGGAATGCATTTATGCATCTATATCATTCAGAATTGCTTTTATCTAAAGAGGCTTACAATTTTGTCTCAAAGTAGGTGTATGCAGTGTTAGGAGTCTTGCCCAAGGACTTATCGGTGTAATATTGTGTTTCATTCAGGATTGGAATCCAAACACACTTTTATTTTAAACACAATATATGGTACCATGACACATGTGCCTAAAACAGATTTGCAACTTGTTACAATGTTTTTTCTTAGGATAGTCACAATATCAGTCTTTTGAGATCAAAGGTGAAGAATCACAAAGCCCTTAATCAAACAATACCATGTAATGTTGGGTGATCCATTACTATATCATTTTTCATATTAAATGTCACGAGATGTTGTTTTATTATATCTGATAAATTGGAATTAAAAATAGAGCCAATAGTCTTAAACATATGCTAAAAACCAAAAAAAACAATGTAATTTTTTCAGTCTCACACTGAACTGAATTCAATCAAAATAAACAATATCACAGTATGCACAAAAAGCAATATTTCTAAGTAACTGATCACTTTAAAGGTAAATATCACAATATTGTCCAGTTACTGTACTATGGGAAAAAGAGAAACACTCATCACCGGCTGAAACCTACAAATTTGCTTAATACAGAAAAAATATATATTCTTAAAAATTTTAAATGTCAACCTGGTGCCAAGTTTTTTAAATCAAGAACTTAAAGCACTGAAAGACTGAAATTACTGAAAGTAATTTTACTTTGCCAAAGTGCACACGGAAAACTGCAAAAGATCCAGTTTAAATGTGTTTACCTGTGCTGTCTCCAGAACATAACACAAAAAATATATACAATACAAATATACAAAAAAGAGACCACTGCAGTAAATTTTCGCATCAGCATCTCTATGAATGAGCATGAGCATGACTGGTTTTCACTTGAACCAAATCGTACTTAATGAGGTAAAGTGAAAAAACACTGCTGTAATCAACACTCTCCTCTTATAATGTGACATGTTGGATGGTAAAACACTACTAATAGTTCATCAAAGATAATTACTGCCATTTTGTTTATGAGAAAACAACAGATTTGTTATCCTTGAATTATTCAAGTTCTGTAAACACTGCATATTGTTTCTATTGATGAATGTTTTGATACTTTCATTAAGATTATGTTTTAAAGAACAATCATTTAATTTGGAAATTGGGAGAAATATTGTCAGCCGTTCTTGAACAAGAAGGCAAAGCGGTTCAGTTTAATATTTTACCTATAAATGATAAAACCTGAGAAACTGAACGTTTTTACAGTGGTCTTATTTCTTTCCAGAGCTGTATAAGTCATCTGTAAATTTGAATGTGTGCTCAACTTTGATTTATTTGCAGGGTATAATATATTGAAAATATATACAATATATAAAACGCCATCATTTTGCTTGGTGTTTTTTCCAGTAATGTTTGTAATAATTGCTGGAAGGTTATGACCAAAAACCTTTGAAGCCTTTTTCTTTAAATAATGACTAATTTCAAATATAACCTATTAATAACTCAGTCACAGATGTAAAGGCTTTAATACACAGAACCACCACAGACACATTTCACCTTCTGAGAAATATCACCATTAAAGTCTCCAAGGTATCGGAGGTTTCAAACGGGAAAATGCCTTTAAATGCTGTAAATTCTTGGTCACTTCACAGACATAGATAACTACTTGGTCTAGTAGATGATAAAAAACACCACACTCCACAAGCTGAGAGACTGTGTGAACTAGCTGAATGATCTGACCGCTTCAATGGGAGAAAGAGGACCACTCGACCACAGGACAGCATTTCATGTTATACGATTTAAAAGATTTATATGATTTGTTTTATTTATAGGAATTTTAGCATTGAAAATTAAAACATGAAAATGATCTATATTCTGACTGGCTGTCATGCACTGAGCCTAATTCAAAAAACATTTCTTATGACTTCAGTATGAATGGAAAGGATTAAAGAGCCATACGTGGAATATGAGGGTGTACGAATATGCACCTGTTTTTGTTTTGTCAATTTAAACCAGCTTATTCTTGCAGCTTCATTTTCATTTATGGACTGTAAACGTTCCATTTTGAAACTTTAGAAGTGTTTTCGAGTGCTACGCTAAACTCTTCCATTTCAAAAATGAAAGGGAAATTCAATTGTCTGGGCCTTTTCAAGGTTCTTCATGCTATTATTCATTTCTCATTTACAAAAATAGCTCTTCAGGGAACTCAAATGGTTCTTCTATGGAAGCTAACCTTATCAGGATGCAGGGCCACAACTACTGTAAAGCTGCTTTGTTGTACTGCTGCTCAACATCAGCAAAACCAAGGAGCCCATTGTGGACTAAAGGAGGCTGCAGGGAGGAGGCCACACCCCCATTCACATCGAGGGAGTCAGATGCTTCACATTCCAGGGAATCAGCTTTAGCGCGGATCTGAGTTGGTCACACCATGTTGGTGTGCTCACAAAAGCAGTAAGACAGCGGCTCTTCATTCTTAGGCACCTGGACTCCAGAATCCACACAAACTTCTACCGATGCACCATGGAGAGTATTCTGTCTGGCTGTCTCACCACCTCTGGACCACAAAGCTCTGCAGAGGTTGGTCAGATCAGCACAGCGCCTCACCAGGACTGAACTGCACACCTGTACAGACAGCGCTGTGGGAGGACAACGCAGCGGATTGACTTTGATCCCAGCCACCCCAGTCATATAGGAGCACCCAGACCTGCACCAGCAGACTCAGACAGTTTCTAGCCACAAGCCATCAAGCTTCTGAAACGCTGACATTCTGCACACACCAATACACACTCACCACAACTACTGGACTCTTCACAACGGCACTTTAAATCCTCACTCCGGCATTCTACATACCCCACTGCATCATTCTGAACTAGATATGCTATTAACACTTGTAAATATTAAACTATCTTTTAATACTTGCAAATACTAAAGACTTTTTACTTTCTGATAATTGTACCTAATTGTACCTGTATATAAGTTGGGAAAACACGAGTCTAAGAATTTCATTATGGGTAATGATGCTACATTGTTATCTGTATATGATACTAAAACTTGAAACTTGACTTAACTGGACTCAGTAGAATGTTATATTTCAGGATAAATGTCAAGGTTCAGCCCACTGTACTATTCCAGCTCAGTTCTTTACAAATACGCCCACATCAATATGGGGTGCACCTTTCCTCCAATGAAGCTCTCATCAAATATTCACACTTTTGCTTGTGATATTTAGTCAATCCTGTGATCGTAAATACTCAAGCAGCATATCCTCATAAAGGATACAATAAAGACTCTTTGATTTAGGAATGGAAAGAAGAGTTTGGTCTGGTTCTTGTCCAACATGTTTGCGCTTTCCAGGTTGGTTTTAGAACACTTTGGAAAAGGCTCATCAGGTCATCTTTATTTCTCGCTCCCTGAGGTACTCATTAAAGACAAGAGAAACAGAGTGTGAGAGAGGGAGAAGAGCAGTGAAAGTGAGAGAGAGAGAGAGAGAAGGAAGTGCATTAGAGTTACAGAGTGAGTGGGAGCAGCTATAGGGAAAAGTGCTCATACATGGTTGATAAATGGGGCCAAATCCTTCTCGACTCTTCAGCTCGGCGAGCGCCGCCTCAGTGAGTGGAGTGGCCAGTACAATATCTCTCCCAATACATCACAGCCCAGTGCAGAGCCCAGCAAGTGTACTAAAGCCGTGCCAAACTGACAAACCCAGCCTAGCTCAGAGCTCGGCTCAAGAAAGACCCTGAAGCAGCTGCAGTAATCAGCGTTAATGTGGCTCCAACCATATGAGCGTCAGGCTAACAGACCCTTACAGGCTGCTGGCAGATGAAAGCTGGCTGAACTCGAACTATTCATCTTCACTAAAGAGATGCGAACATGAGAATTCTTCTGTTTTTCTAAAAAGAATATAGAAGATTCAGCTCCTCCATCACTCCTAAAGAGCTGCAAAGGAGACGGACTCCAAACTACATCTTTATATAGAGAAAACCACAGCAGGTAGCAGGACTGTTGTTAGTACAGACAGCATTATACAACCCTCGGTTCTGATATGTTGGGGAGGGCCATATGGCCAAAAATGCAGTATCATGGTATTGTTTAAAGAAATTATTCTGTGCGATATTTTAAGGAATATTAAAAAGTGTGTCTAAATGATGTTTATTCACACATGGCACTCCCCTAAAGCATATTAAACAAGTTGAATTATGTTGTTTTAATAAAACATACAGGATGTTGTTAAGTGCTGACAATGTCCACAATATGCTCTAAAATAATTGAGACATATTTTGACATAATTTATCATGATAATGTTAATGATAAATGTGATAGCTCTACTAATATTACACAGAAATCCTGAAAACTGACTGGTAAAAATACCCGTCCGATATGGTGAGTGGTGGAGGTGCCGAGTTGTTTAGAAGAAGACAGATTTGCTTGGGGGATTGTTTTTTATCTTTGGGTGAGTTTTTTGATCAAACCATGTGTGGTGATCGGCAGAAATCCATTCAATGTGACAACAGGAACAGAAAAACACTGTCAAAAACACTTTTTACGCTGTGTGAGTTTTGTATTTTCTGCAGCTTCTGTAGATTCATTATTTGTTGTAAACATAATTATATTGGGGTTTAAGGTGAAAGGCAAATGACACAATTCCTTGTATAACCTTCACTGCAAGATAAGAAGGGATAGAGAAAATCATTCAGTGTGATTTAGAGATGACTGTGTGTGTGGGTATCACTCCATAATCACTTGACTCCCTCACAGCCCTTCCGGGATGGGAGAAAACATTTAAAAACATTTTTCTTAACATGCTGTTGGTGATGAGCTTTCTGCAGGGGACGCGCAGGTGATACGTTATGACAGTAGCCTTCACACATTCTATCTGTCATGTCTTGGTGCGACTCAAAGTGCCAGCAGCCTGACATTGTTCTTGTAGGTGTGACAGTATTGCATTCTGAAAAAATGTAGCTTTTCTATTTTACCTTGTACAACCTTGAGAACATAAAGCAGTTCTTCTCTGCTCTGTAAACTGAACCAAAGAAAGTTTACTTTAATATTATACTCGGTCGACTAAAAAACATGAATTTCCTATGGGCACAACTTTGTGTCGAGTTTATAAGTTCACTAGAGCAGAGCAGAAGAGGAAAGAAAAGTTCCTCTCTACCTTTCACTATCCATCAATCATCCACAACAACAAAACACACTGTCACAGGTCTTGTGAAGCCCATGCCTTGTGGGGTCATGCTGCCAAAACAGTGAAGGCATGAACTCCACAAGACCTCTGAAGGTGTACTGTGCAATCTGACACCAGTACCTTAGCGGATCTTTTACATCAAGTGTATTGCCAAGTGGGGCCTCTATGGGTCACACTGGTGTTCTTGGTTTGCAGCAGTGTTTAGGTACATGGTATATTAAACATCCACATAAATGTCAGGATAAATGTGAGGAAAAACTCAAGATTTCCCAGCAGAATATTGCCTAGAGCATAACACTGCCACCCCCAACTTGTCTTCTTCTCATAGTGCATCCCTCCTACAGGTAAATGATGCAAACAAACCCAGCTGTTCACATGATCAATAAGAAAACTTCATCAGATTAGACCACCTTCCTGCTCCAAGGTCCAGTTCTGATGCACACATGTCCCTTTAGGCCTGTGTACAAAGTCCCTCTAACCCTGTGGACAGGTCAGTGTAGGCACTCTAACACATTTCTGGTTCCAATATGCACAGCATATTGTGATGCACTTGTGATGATTTTTATGAAAACGTTGTATCATAACCAGCATTAACTAATTCACCATTAGCTCTTCAGTAGATTCAGATATCCTTCACTCCCCGTGTACCCTCCATGACCCTGAAGCTGGTTCACCATTGTCCTTCTTTGCACCAACTTTGGGAGGTAGCAAACATTGTATACCAGGAACACCTCATAAGACCTGCCATTTTAAACATGCTCTGATATCAGCATCCAGCCATTACAAATAAGCTCTTGTTACAGTGGTTCAGATCCTTACGTTCACTCCTTTTTCATGGTTCAAACAAGAACTGACACCCTTTATGTATAACACACCATGACAGGTCCCACTCTATTGAGATAATCATTGTTATTTTCTTCACTTATCAGATGTATTGATATTGTGGCTGATTCGTGTATCTGTCCAGTGTCAACAGCATCGTCTCTATATCTCTACCCTCAGCCCTTGACCCTCCATCCTTCATCCAGTATTAAACAGGCAGCTGGGCTCCAGCTGATGCTTGAAGCTACAATCAACAAACATGGAGGTTCTTTCTGAATTCAGCTCACGGATGTGTCGGTGACTGCGCGAACCTCCTCCACACAGATGGACACAGAGGCGAGAGAGATCGAGAGTGAGAGAAAGAGACAGAAAGAGGGAGAGTGAGAGAGAGAGAGAGAGAGAGGGACAGAGATGGATAGTGAGAGGTTATTACAGATTGGATTCTCTGCCCTACTTTTATAATTACACATTGACATTCGGGCTGGAATTTCTCTGGCTTTGATGATTTTCACAGACTTTCTCACCCCATTTTATCATTCTCTCTCTCACATGTCCTCTCTCCTTCCCTCCTTTCTCGCTCGCTCCCTCTTGGAGCAGTGTCTTTTAAACGCATATTCAAAGCTTGTTTTCTCTTCAAACGCAAGCTTAATTTCAGTAGCACTCCAGTGCTGTGTGAAATAAGGCTCTGATGGCGTGTGCCGATAAAAGTGGCCTGAAACGTTTGAGGATAATCACACAGTCTGACTCTGTAAACACACTGCGGCATTCACCCCTCAGCGCATGCATTAATTCCATTCACAGACTATTAAACCTTTGTGCTACTCTCCTTTCAAGGTCTTGTTATGTTGACATCTACTGACACTGAAGCTTTTTATGAAAAAGAACCAATCTTTGACAGAAGAAAATTTGTAAATATCTGCCAAAATGAGCATCTCTTTGAAGTATCAGGAAAGTATCCTCAGGCTTCTACAGAAAACAGCCTAAAAATGCTTCTATTGGT
>JBBMFX010000035.1:1963542-1979408 GCA_037832545.1 Rhabdalestes septentrionalis | reverse complement strand
ATTGCTGAAGTTGCAAAATCAGCTTTTAGAGAGGGCTGGGTGAAACATTGAATGCATTATACATTATAAATTATAAATTAACATTCCTTTACATAAGAAAGCTGTCAAAGTCTGACTAACTTTTACTTTGATAGAATAAAGTTTGATAACATAGGATATTTTTTATAGTTCTATCCTTGAGTAACATTGATGCCAGTGCGAATGAAGCCTATTTTTTGGGGGGCGGTTTTCCTTCTCCAGACCCAGTAACGAGTCATGTCAGTGTGGTTAAATGCATAATCAATACATTAAAAAATTACAAATGATGTAGGTTGAGTTGCCATAATGTGGGACATTCTTGTAGTTTGGACTTCTGTATTGTATTACAATGTTAACCCAACATTAAACTACAAATAAATGTTCATTTGAAATGAACAAAACATAAATGGAAAATAATATAAATTGCCACCAGGCTGTTTCTCATTATAATAGAGAACAGTTGGGAAACTGCCAAGCAATTAGTGATCTATCAATTAATCGAATCAGTACATTTTAATCACTGATTTTTAAATAGGGTCATTAATTTTAATCAAATAATCATCACAGCACTACTTTAATGTATGGTATGGCAGCAGATGTTTCCAAAACATGGAAGAAATGAGGAAAATGGAGTTAGAGGACTAAAAAACAAAGGTTTTGGTTTAACAGCAACATGGCAGACTTAGCTCATCAGGTCAGGCTCGGGAGTTTCCCCACAGATAATGCAATGTAAAATGGGGAGGGAGGATAAACAGTGCCGGGGAGAGATTTGGCTGAACCTGACTGCACAGTGCAACGAAATGAGTTGGTATGGCTAACAAGTGCAGCATCCCTAATCAACACCACTCCAACAACGGCAAACCGCGAGCAGGGGATGGCGAATGTGGCGTCACTGATGAGCTGTTGCTGTTGCTGTTGCTGCTGCAATCATAGAATGGCCGTTTAATCCACTGATTAGCTGGTGAGGTGAATCCCCGCCAAAAGGCAAATATTCTGCTCCCCTGGCGCTGGGAATCATTTGGTAAATTAACAAAAACCAAAAGGAAATCTCTGTCAACGTGTTCTCTCTCACACACACACATCCTCAGAAAAATCAGAGGACCATCAAATGAGGAAAAACATCAATATGTGCTTGTTTAATTGTAATGCAAATTCATAATTAACTACAGAAACAAAAAAAAATGCTCCAGAGAGCAAAAAAAAATGCAACAGATGGCAGTATGCTGGAATATTCATGCTCAACCGATTATGTGTTATGCGTCTGATTTTAATTACACAAACGCATAAACAGCCTAATCAGGCTTACAGGAGACAAACAAACCACTCTTTATCAGCAGCTGTGCTTCAGTCTTATGACACCAAAGACATAATGACTGTGTTAAAATAGACCAGAATCACAAGGAACCACGCATGTTATGAATGAAGCCCAAAATAACTTGAAATTGAATGGAATGCTGCTTAAATGGTTCTGCTGCGCTGGGGCCGTAATTCAATCAAATTCCAAATGCCCTCAATTCAATTACCAAAATTGCTAAAATTAATTACAAAGAGTGACACATTTCCAGCACTACTCGGCTGGCCCAGGGCAAAAAAACAAAAAAAGGAGTTCAGATGACGCACGGGCGTCAAGTATGCTGCAAAAGAAGCTTCTGCAAACCAGCAGCAGCAGCCCGCGAAAAGGGTTCAGTTTTAACACGGATATGTCAACCAATCTGCCTTAAGCTCTTCCTTTCCCACAGTGGATAAGTACTCTTTCATACAGGCCGACCAATGCCATATTAAACAAAACTGGGTAAAAAAAAAAACGTTTAGTGTAATATCTTAAAAGTTAAAATGAAAGACAAATGATAGACACAAATTACAATAACAATTTACACTATATATAATACACATATATATGGCGTTATTAAATAAGTTCATAGTTTTTGTGTTTTAGAGAACCAGGCTGCTCACATTCAATACTTTTCAATTAATTTAAGAAACCAAATAAAAAAGTAAAACTACTATCCCACATACACACAATGAGGTACGGCATTTCTTAACATCAAGGTTACTCAAACAGACTAGCCAAAATGTAACATGGAACGAATATATTCAGAGCGTTTGAGGTAGTTACGAATTCTGCTGCCCGGTCTCTGACCACAAGTCTGCGCTCGACTGGAACACTAATCTGAATTAGGTTAACATAGACAACAACCCAATCTCAGCAAAATGCAAAGAAGTGGGAAGGAGGTGAATAAGGGAGTTTCTTTCCCAAAAAATCATAGCATGGAAACTTTTTTAACTAAACTATTAAACTGAACATTGATATTGTCTTGGAAATGTAATAGGCAGCAGAAGAGCCTGCTTTTATTTACTGATGCATTCAAAGTCATCTACCGCTCCTGTGCCATCCATTATAATTATGTGCAGCCTTTGTTTACAGTTATTTTATTACAGACAATTTTGCTCCAAAAAGGGGCCTGTCAGTCAGTGTATTGCAAAGAAAAATAAAACGCGAGGCAAATGTGTGTGTAAAAAGTGGTGTCTTTGTTAATAGACCAGGGTGCTTTTGTATACTGCTGTTGAAAGTGAGGTATCTTTACAGGTGGCCTTTCACAATAACTGCTTTGTAATTGCTGCGAACCACGTCTGTGCTTCTGATGCCATTTGCATGGTCAGATGTGATGCTAATCCTTTGTAGCGGAGGGAAAAAATTATATTTGCTTCAAAGCGAAGAACTTGTCTGTATGTATGAATGAGAAAAACTACTTAAAGGGGAATAATAATACAAAAAAGGCAGCTAGCCATTAATTATAGAGAGCGATTACGTAAGACGACGACTCATGAACGCCTGGAGAATGTTAAGCGTCACCTCTGTCAGTCTTCTGATGCTGGTAACCGTTTGAGCATTAGCAGCAGCCGCCAGTGAGATCGTGGCTAAGTAGGGCGGCTGGGAGCTGCCTCGCCCTCAGAACTTCTTCAGAGGAGCGGCTGGGCTTTCAAGATTCCCCTGCCAAGGGCCGCTATTGAGATTACAGCGTGCGCTTCACTTAACGCGCCCCTGTGTTGCAAGTCACTGCGGTCGGTGAGTATCAAACTTTTATTAAGTCAGCTGGGGCAAGCGAGCTAATATTGACCTGCCCTGAACAGCCTGCAGTGGCGATGAGCAGTCACATGAAAGCAGAGGTCTTCGAACGCTTTGTGTATTTTTGGCCTTGCGCATCTAGTCTAAAAATTCAGTTGCCTTTTTTTTAGGTGTGGGGGTTCAATATGCAAAGCCACCCTAACACGGACAGCGCACCTAGTCTGAGCTGCATTTACTCTTCAGAGATAAGAAAAGCAGCTTAATTCCAAATGCCAGAAGTTGCATCAAAAGCCAGAAGAGAACATGTGAAGAACTGGTCTGAGTAGCGTGGTTCCCAGCAGACTGAACGCTAAGCTATGCCTGCCTGAGGCTATCGCCACAACAAACCTCTGCAAGCTCCTGCAGACTCCTGCACAACTACATTAAAACCACCAGTATCTGCTTAGCAAGCACACTTGACTATAAAGGAATGATACAAGTCTATTTTTATTACATCCGTTTTAAGAAAAAAAAGTTTAGTTTTCAAAACGAATGTCTTAAAGTTTTGCATATAAATGATTCTAATAGGCAGCAGTGAAATAAAACTACAGTTAATTACAATTAATAAGTCTTTGGAATGCTGTTAGGGAAATTCATTATAATCACTATAATAATATATTTCTTAACATATTAACACACATTTATTCGAAAATATATTGTTTCATTTCATCGACTACATTCAGCGTAGAGTTTGTGCCTGAACAACTACTTAAGTAAACTAAAGGCAGCAGTTTAAGGCACACGCTGTCTATTTTCTATAGATCTTAGTGTTAGTCCCTAAAGATACTGTGTGGCTTTGCATGATCTAGTTTTAACCCTTGCAGCTTTGTAGCAACAAAACAAGGCAGCCCAGCTTGTGAGAACTTATTTATGGCTAGTATTTTAGATATTAAATATTTGTATTAAATTTAGCTTATTAAATTGCACTACAGCTTACACTAAATGTGCACACAGCAGTACACTTATATAACAATAATATTGTTGTATCAAAACACCTCACATACAATTATTTGGGGCTTAAATTAAAAAACCTCCTAAATGCATTTAAGATATTACAAGTTTAACTTACTCAAGTTTAGGTAATTTATTAATTCTTTATTAATGTACACATACACCTATGAATCTGTAAACGCCAAAAGGATATACTTTTCTCAATAAGATCACTTTTCAAAAGTTAAATACATCCTTAGATAGATTTTTTTTATCCCAAAGAGCTTTTCTAAGCATGCCGTCACTGCACTAAGCATTTTTGGGAGATTTTAAATTCTTGGGGGCATTTTTCCTGGTATCAGCAAAAGCAACGCTGCTTCTGACAGCATCTCTGATGCTGATAAATGATGAGCGCTTGGTCAGTTAAGCCCAAAAACACTGTGAAGTATGTACACAGACAAAAACAGCCTTTCAATTTAAAATGATGTAGAAATAAACCAAGCGAACTCAACACATTACAGTGTTTTTCACACATTGATGTATTTGTAGCAGCCTGCCTGAGCAGCGCTGACCACCACAATATAAATACTGACCCCGCTCCCTTCTCCTCAGACTGGGCTGTCGAGGTTAACACTTTGAACACATAGGCTAGCGAGCGACTTACACCATCAAGCCTTTTCAGCAATGCTGTTCTCCCCAGTCTCCCAGTTGACAATCATTAGGATATACTGGATTTTCAAGGTTTGCTTGTTGTCAAAACCTTGTTGGAAATAACCGATGGTCAACAGTCCACTGGTCTCCCATTCGAAAAAATTAATTGGCGAACATGTTAGCTATGCATGATGTGGTGTGATAAAATAAATCTATGCCCCACACGTGTATTAATGATGCCAAAGTGCCATTGATGATGATTTAAAATAAAGAAAAATTATATTTCCTTGCAAAAATTTTTATTAAACTACCATGTGACACTTTGACACTATGACAAACATTCCAATTCTAAATTTTACTGATATAGTCCACCAAAAGCACAACATTAAAGCATTAAAGCAAGGAATAGTCTGCCTTACCAACAAACAGCAAGTTAGAAGTCACAAGATTAATTCAAAAGTAATGTAAATCATCCAGAAAGCCTGAACGCTGCAAGACGTAATGAAAAATAATTAAGTTAATATTGCCTCCAGTAAAACAAGATTCGCTGAGTCAGTGAGACGGAAACCTTAGAGTAGATTTTGAAGAACAAAATAATCAAATAATCACATGTATGCTAAAAGAACTTGTGAAAATGCTCTGAAAACACAATGACACTTGATCAATGTCTTCTCAAGGAGTCTTAGGTTCCCCATATTCTTAATAAGAAGTGAAAAAAACTGTTTTGCAAACCTTGCTGCAGATTTCCTGTGAGTAACCAATTGAGTATGCGTCTGAGTCTTTTTTTTATCTGAACATAACTGCAATTCTAAACCCCACATTTCCCACAGTATTTAACCAGTGGTCATGGCAAGAGCAGTAGAGGGCCTTCAGAAAACTATTGAGAAGTGAGAACAGAGATGTTGACAGAGATGTTGATTGATGAAGTCTAAAAACATTATAATGTTATCAGGACAGTAACATGTTTGGCATGGTTTTATTAAGCTGCGGAAAAGAAGCTGTCTGTTAGTAGTTTTCGCGAGTCAACTGACAAGATCCACAGAGGATTTAATTAAAACCAAGAACAAGTATGTAAGACATGAATCACATCACATTCATGCCTTGATATAAGGAGGTGTGCGTCACAACAATGATTCAATCAAGGTAATGCAATAGTTGAGGAACAAATAGAGCATCATTTGTTATGCTCCATAACACTCTGGAGAAGTCGATACTTAATTTTGTATTTTATTCCCAACAAATTTCTGATTATATTTGTAGCTTTCAAACGTGTTTCTTCATATCAGATTCTTGCAATTCAAGCATGAAAGTGAGTACCAGAGGGGCAAATGACCAAAATACCCTTCTTGATCTATAGATAGCGCAGGATTTTTTAAGCACAAACAGCTAAGTGAGTGTTGTCTGCCTGAAGTGCAATTTAGTCTATTTAGTCAAACTTAGTTGTTTTGTTAAAAGAAAAAAGTGGGGTCTAATCTATTTGCCAATATGTTCACTCAGGCTGGCAGACAAAGATTCAGACTCCGAGTCAGACGGGACATCTCAATAAACACATTGATTGCAGTGCACTAAAAACTACTCAAGGAAACAAAAATTTCAATAATTCTCAGGAGGACAGTTTCTTTAGCCAAAGAATGTTGAATAAGATATATAATATATAATATGTTTCTGCAGTTTCAAGGAGCAGCTCCTCTTTTGGCAAAAAGTATTTTAATATTTAATGTTGAAGGTAATGGTATAATGCAAAATATCGAATCCATTAACAAAGAATGTAATTTCCTTCATGCCTTACCAAAATCAAATGAGGCGTGAACACTGATTAACTAAAATAATAAGTGCATCTGTTAGCTCCTTAGCTGGCAAATGTGCAAGCAGACAAGTGCAGAAAGCTAATGCTGATAATCTGTAGTGAACTACATCAGCTAAAGTTCTTTGACAATGATCACACTGTGTAACTTGGACCACAAACTTTATAATAACAATCGGACTCAACGTTCTCATAATGTTCAAACATTTTTTTTCAATTAATCTGCTCCATGGCAGACCTCGAATGTTAATGCTCTCACCTGCTGTAGCGTGAAGTGTTTACCATCATGACCTTCTACACAGTGCTGGATATGAAACCTGTATAAATGTAACATTAATGTAATTTGTGATCTATTACAAATCCTCTCTAATAAACAAGTTCTCAAAATTGTATAATAGAAAATGTTAATAATAATTACAGCTGTTATCGTTTAGGGGTGCTGAGATTAAATTCAGGTGTAATTGCACACCCAAAAATGATGCCAGGGTTACTGCTTGAGTGCACTGAAAACACAATTGGAATAAACTATTTTTACTAGTACTAATGGGATAAACTATTACTAGTACACATCAGTAATGCTCTCACTGTTTCTTATGAGAATGTTTTGTGGACACTCTCCTCAGATCCACCGTTGACCAGATCTATTGAATCCTGAGCCGAGCAACTTTGGCCCCATCATTGGGACACCCTGTGATGAAAAACTTTAATTTCTTTTGCTACTGCTGGTACTTACTTAACACACACTGGGTGAAGGTCAAGCAAGAGGAAGGATTTACCACCAAACCAACACAGCTCTTCATTCTTCACGGTTTCATTGGGGTTGAACATTTACTCACCCCTCAAACTCTAGAGCTATTTCAAACACAGCTGGTGTTATGAAAGAGAGAGGTAGAGAGAGAAAGAGAGAGTGGGGGGGGGATGTGTACACAGGAGAGAAAGAGAGTAAGAGTGTGTAAAAGGTACTACATATAAATCTGAATCTAATTAAATTTAAAGTTTTAATTTACAATCAGAGGAAAACTAAATATATTTGCATGTCATATACCCATATTTCCCAATGTGATCAGCTTTCATTTTTTTTCAGTTTGCATTTTGGAGTGATTAGCATTCTGCAGCTCTGCAATCAATCTAACAGCACAGATGTCTCTTGATCTTGATTATAATGAGGGACGGCGGTATGGCAGCTTTTTGTGTACTCTGTGCTACATGGGTCACCAGTGAGAGGCCTTAGCTCTGCCTGCTCACTGCATCATGAGGCGTGTATAAAATCTGGAGGGTATCCTTGATAAAGATCAACAGAGATCGCAAGAGTTCTTTATGCATAAAAAAGCACATACAAATCTTAGTGCGACCTAAAAGAGGGAGCAACTGCAGAATGTTGCAGAAGAGTAGCTCCTCCAGTGCAACACACTCTTTCCTTCTACAGAAGAAGTGGAAATGTGCCTTGAACAGGAAGTGTGGAAATGTGACTCAAGACTTTGACACTATTTTCATTAGAACAAACAAAGATAATTTTGCTTTGCCTGTCAGTTAAACCTGAAAAGCATTCTCTCTGATGAATATAGAAGTCTACAAAAAGCAGCACTTTTCTGTTTGGAAAGCCTTCATAACGCCGCCAGAGATTTAATCAAAGGAAGCTCTTACAAGATTCAACACAGCAAATCAAACAAAAGACGGGTTCTGGCCTATACTAGCAGAATGAATACCACACTCTCTTTTGACAGTAATAATCGGCTCTGCACATCCACAGATGGAAAGTGATTGTTAGCTTTTACTAAATCTTTCATTTAAAATCAAATAAGCAAATCCTTCACTTCAACAAAAAAGGTGCAGCTGCAAATAACCGGTATAATAGACCAAAATTCATGTGTGCTTGGGATGGGCAATATGATTATATGTTCCTGGTATTGTAAAACTAAAAATCTCCTGCAATTTATATCATAGGTACTGTCCATGCTTGTAGAACCCTGAACATCAGATTTAGACCAGTTATAGAAATCCTAGTGCAACTGCTCTGTAAACTATTTTTACAAATGATTTTTTATTTATTCTCTTATTTTTACCATAAGATCCACTGATAGATTTATGAGCACGGATAAGTTATGTTATGGCTTTTTTTTTTTTTGCATAATACGTTCTCTTTAATATACAGCCATATAATTTAAGATAAGATATGCTGGGCTGCTAATAAATACTACAATTCACTTCATTTTTATGTCTTAATTTAATACTTACAATGCTATGTTTTGTTTTTTCGGAATAGGTCTTCTAAAGCATTTTGCAATAATAAAAAATACGTTCAGCATGCAGTCAAACATGACATGATGGTATGATACGCTTGACAGTTGCTTTTCTGTGACAATGTGTTATGGTATACATTTCTGATGTAGCTTCTGAAAGTAGACATGAATCATAAATGCCACACGTTTATTTTAGGGTCTGTAGTGTAGATATTTAGGTCAACTTGTTAACTTAAAAGCTTCACAAAGTAGCCTACTTGATATATTTCAGTATGCCTAGATTAGGACATTCCTCTCGCCAAACATCTTCTCCTAAACAATACTACTTTTCTGTTAAAAAATGAATGCACAAAATACTGCATGCAAATCTGCAAATATTGTTGATTTGCAATATCTTATAAATATCGTAACAGCCAATGATCAAAACGTTTGCATACATTTTCTGTTCTATTTTTGTTCTCTGAGGTTCATCTATGACATTTATGTGGGTTTATGTACCAATAACAGTCATTATTAATTTTTACATTTTTTTCTTTCTCTACTATCCATTACACATTCACAGGCCATTTTAGTTAATGCGCCATTAAGACCAATAAAGAGAAATGACTTCTGTTCTGACTGGCTGCCCTTTATTATGCCTCATTTTGGAAACACCCCTTATAACTTTAATGGGAATGGGAAGGGCTAAACTGCTGCATGCTGAACAGGCGAATATATGCAAAAGTGTAGGTTTTAATAGAGTGATATAAAAATGTTTTCTTTCTGCAATTTCGTTTCCAAACAGGGGCCGCATGGACTGGAGAGTGAGAAACATATCTATGGAGAACATTAAAGTAGCAAATAAAATACAATGTTCCAATGATACACGCTTGATTATCCAATGACTATCTTGAAGTAAAGCTATGTTATATTTTTGACATAACAAAAAGAACAGGTCCGTTTTGCTTGTGTACACAGTTAGGAGCATTACTCTATTTTCCCCTCACTGTCATTACAAGCTTTCAGGAACAAGTCAGCAGTGCCGTCCAGGCCCACTGCAGCACCCCATATCTGTGTATCTGATCGCTGGATTAAAATCAATAGGTAATTTCTTAGCAGGAATCAGCCTGGTCGCCCCTATTTCCTCTGGAGCAGGTGCACTCATTGCTGGGCCATGGGCACAAGCCTAGAGGAGACAGGATTATTCATTTCCATCTACGCCAGCCTACAGCCATCCCCAGAGAGAGCCCAGATGCCTATCACAGCCTCCAGAGACACGGCCGCCCACGAGAGTACGAGCAAATGACAGAAACAGAGAGAGAGAGAGAGAGAGAGGGAGAGAGAGGGAGAGGGAGAGGTTGCAGCGTCCCCTTGGTTGTTGTCATCCCACTCCCATTTGCATACACATAAAAGCGGGAAGATTACGGATGCAAACTGAATCTGAAACCATCTTGCCGTCTCTCTCTATCGCTCTCCGCCACCGAGCACCAACAGCAGTAAATACATCTCACGCTCAAAGGATGATAACATAAGCCCACCGCGCACCAATCCTTCTTTTGATCACTCTGTCTGAAGATCCAGTCTGTAGAAGGTAAAGGTGCTGCTGCTTTCCTAAATTGGAGATGAGAGCCATTCCTGTGGAGGTCATCAAATCAGTGGACCTATTAAGACCCATAGTCCTGCTCTAACTCCCACCTTCCTTCCCCTGCAAATATAATAGAGAAACGATCCAGCACTAAATGTTACGCTCTGGAACCCGGACTCAGAAAATGAGCAAGGGGAAGGAGTTTGAGAAACTCATTGCACAATCAGAGAATGTGTAACTATTGATCATGCAATGATTTTGACACAGCATTAGAAAAAAGTCTAACAAAGACACTGTGCAGTGATGTAATACTGTCACCAATACGTTTCTCCGTTTCTCCCGGGCACCTCTCATTTGCCATGCTTCTTGGAAATGACCGTTCACAATCAAATCTAGTTATCTGGGTTCAGAGAACTGGTGTAATGTGGGAAGTGTGGGTTGATGATATTCAAAGTACTTTTGTTGGAAGTAAGCATCAGCTTGTCTGTTTCAACCTATTAAACCTCAGAAAAACTAAAGATTATGAGTACAGCGAAAGTACAGCGAAACAACACAGTTGGAGTACTGCCTGCCCCAATTTCTCTATGTACAGTAAAGCCCTGCAAATTCTCAGAGCAGAGTTCACGGCTTCAGTCATTCATGGATTTTTTCTTAGTACCAAAAGAATAATTGTTTGCGGAAGCCCCCACAAATTTGTGGAAACCAAAAATATGAATATTCAAAAATTTTCATTTTACTGCATAATTGTTGAGAAAAATAGATTTTACTAATTTTGTAATAAATAAATATTTACGGAATATCAGCTGCATTCCCATATGAAATATACATATAATTTAGCCAATCAGAGAATATTTTTTTTCTCCTTGCTGCTGATTGGCTGCTGCCCTGTGATGCATCTCTGTCAGCTGCAGTCCAGAATTCCCACATTACAACTGTTTCCCGCATGGAGTTTTAATTGTGTTCTTCTTGTATTTTTATTATTGTGAAGTAAATAAAATTATTGTATTTTCCCTGCTTAGCATACTAAGAGCAGCGCATACCAAAGAAAATGGTAACATCGATACCAAAGAAATGGGGTAACATCGATAGATACAGTCTAGCACTGCGGGAGACAGCAGCTCAGTGAACACTGTATAGTGCATATACGGGTTTACCTTGACATTTTTAAAGGGTAATGGATTAACCGAGTTTAAAATAAAATTCAAATGTTTTGGAAGCATATATGGGAGCATATTTAGGGTCTACACTCTAAAAAATAAGCATTTCTTTTAACACATCACAAATTTGCGTTTTTTTCGCTATTCGCGCATTTTCTTGGAACATAACCCTGTGAATATCAGGGCTTGACTGTTTCATGTATTTATACATAATAAAAAATTTAAATTTAAATGTATTTCTGTATAGCTTTTTATAAATTTGTTATAAGGGGTTTTCAGATGGTGACAATTATAATGGTAATAGCAACAATTTAATACAACTACTACGACTAATACTAATACTGCTAATAATAATAACAATTCATAAACATCATAATCATGCAAGATGCTTTACAGAGATGAAAATGCACAATAGAAATAAACCAACAGTTTGCTTTTTTTTTCTTCTATTGAATTTGCTGGATTTTCTTCTATTACACTTACCGATATAAATCATTTGTTATACAAAATTGAAAGTACAAATGGCATGCATAACATCTTTAGTTTTTGATCTTTTTTTAGAAAAAGAGACTGTATTTTCTTATATACACGCTTACTTATTGCATTTTACTCCAGTGTAATTATAAGTGCATAACTGAACAATGAAAAAAATTCCTTTTTTCTATGTATTTGAAATCGTGGACCTAAACAAAGAATGTACACATTTCTGGGGTGGCCAGATCCTCCTTTCTTAAATCTTCTAATCGACTAACACTGATATGCTACAACTGAACCATTTCAAACATCTATGGTACTCACATCTTTAACACTTTTACCGCTCAGCGCTACACTGCAACCCAAAAGGTGTTTAAACACAGTTACCATTTGGAAGAGCAAAGTTGGTATCTAGTTCTTTTCTAAACTACAGCAGCAAAGAAAATGCATCTGATTATTAATTGAGCCCGTATATAAAAAATGCTGCATGAATTTTAATTTAAAGGGCCCATATTTTAGGTGAACATTTCCTTTTTTTGTTACATTCTAAAAACAGCAAGGCTGATTTTTGCTGCTTAATGTGCATACATAGACAACACAGGCGCATGGGGAGTGCTATGGTCTGAAACTTGCAGTACAACTTTTTCCATGTCATGTGCCTTTTAACTGTACAGCACTTTCCGAGCCGCATTAAACAGAGCAGAGTTAGAGAGTATAAAAAGACTCTGCATCCTTGGCATGAAATGCAACTGCAATTAACATAACCGTATTGGTCTGTAGGTCAAACGACCCCTTTGCTTACTTTCTGCACAGTGAAGGAGCCAGAATGTCTCATGGATGTCAACTGCCTTTTAGGTTTTCGTCGATTGCAGGCATGTGGCCAGCGTGATGCCTCAGCACTGGATACAGCAAGATCCACCGAAACAGACCGCAGGCCTTTCAGGCTGATAAACATGATCAACCTTTTCCTGCCTGAACTCTACATCGCAAGCCTCATACATCTACCTTTTTTCAGATGGGCTGGAAAAGCCGTACATGACCCAGCGATGGCGAGCCCCTCACGCTGGAGCTTTTCTCCCTGGGGGACGCCAGCGAGTCTCAGACAACGTGAAATCTGATTAAGAATAATCGAGTTGAAAACTCAAAGGAGCTGCTTTCTGCTCCGAAAAACGCACTCAGCTCCTGGTGCGTCTTCTTTTTCTGTGTTAAAGCCGGGAAAGTGGGTTAGACCATGCAGCACGCCGTTACATCCTCCTCAACCTGAGGACTTCCACAAACATACCTCGGAGAAAAACACACACTAATATGTGTGTATGTGGATCTGGGTTGAAAAAAAAAAACTATATATAGGTAGATAGATAGACATATTTTATTTTACTGAAAAAAGTATGTGGAAATTCCTAGTGGGCTCCCAGGTAAAATAAACAATTGCACATACATGCACCCTCATACATCTTCAAAGCTAGGGGTGCAAATTGTAAGCTAATTAAATGTGACCTTTAGTGTTTGGATGGTCTGCAAGATAAAACACACACGTACACATTTATTATATGTAAACAAAAACACCACAAAATGACACCTGGTTGAAACCACGAGGTTACATTTAAGCTTATTTACAGAGAGCTGCTGTGTGTCGACGTCCGTGTTGGGTTTAGACACATACACACACACACTCATACGTCAAATGTGAGATCTCCAAAACAGCACCTGTCTTCAAATCAAAGGGTGCAGAATGCCAGCTAATTGGATGTGACCTTTATTATTTGGATGGGCTGCAGGGTAAAACACACACGCGCGTGCACATTTATTATATGTACATAATAACACATAAATGAACAGGCTTGGCTTCAAAACACAACAAACCGACCCCTTGTTGACACTACGAGGTTATATTATAGCTGGTTTGTAAAGAGCTCCTGTGTGTGGATGCGACACACTGTGTCTGGACATCAGTGTTGAGTTGAAGCACACACACACACACATTCGCACAGACACACAGGAGAACCTGGAGAACCCGGAGAGGACGCTCACCTTCTTCCCAGGGCCGTACTTGGCCTGGCTCCAGCGGTCCCTGCTCTTGCCGGGGGGCCGGCGCGCCGCCTCCTCCTCCTCGTCGTCTCCGGGCAGCCCGGCGGATGCTGAGTCCGAGTCCTCTCCTTCCTCCAGCTCTTCTCCCTCCTCCACCTCGGCCGTCTTCAGCCTCTTCGGCGCCCGCTCGTACTCGCCCTCCCCGTACTCCTCCACCAGAGACATGCTCGGGCCCAAGGAGCGCCGCTCGATGCTCGGCTGCAACGGCTGTAACGGGTTTTAACGGTCGACTCCGCGGAAACGCGAAAGAAAATAATAAAGGGTGTCCAGTATCGCAGCACGTGCCTCCTCGCGAGAAGAACTAGCCGAACCTCCTCACAGACTCGTGCGCATTGGCGAAGCGGCACGAGCGACACAGCGCGCCCTCTTCTGCTGTCTCTCTCTCTCTCGCTCTCCAATGAACCGACTCTTTTGAATCCATTTAAAGAACCAATTCTACCCCAGACTGAATCGAATCCGTGTGTCTGCGTGTGTGTGTGCATTATATGGACAAAAGTATCGGGACTCCAGGCCATTACTCCAGAAAGGACTTTAATGATATTGCATTCAAATACATATATTTGAATACGCAGTTGGTCCCACTTTTTCCAGCAATAACAGCCTCCACTGTTCTTGGAAGCCTTTCCTCTGATTTTTAGTGTTTCTATGAGCATTTGTGCCCATTTTATTCCGTAGAGCATTTATGAGGCACTGAATTTGGACGAGGCCTGGCTCAAAACCTCCGTTCAAGTTCAGTCAAAAGGTGTTGGATGGGGTTGAGGTCAGGACTCTGTGTGGGTCAAGTTCTTCCACACTGAACCACCATGTCTTCATAGAGCTCGATTTGTGCACTGAGACAGTCATGCTGGAGTAGAAAAGGCTCTGTTGTTCAAATTGTCTTGGTCTGCGGAAACATTAAGGTTGTCCTTCACTGGAAATGCGGGGCCTCGCGCGAACCCTGAAAAAACAGGTGTGTCCCAATAGTTTTGTCCACATACTCCTAAAATAGAATTTTAAACTGCTAAAAAATTAAAACCTCATTGTTACATGTTGATTTGTTTACAAGTGTCTGTAGACAGGGCATGCTTCCTCTTTCCGTACTTCTCTGCATTTTGTTCATTTAGCAACTACCTGTATTACCGATTAAGTCACGGGACATTAGCCTTTCATCACTAAACCGAAAGTAACTGAAATCTGTGAAAGTACAAGGTTGACTTGTGCACCAATGAATCATTCAATTGGATATTTGATTCACTCAAACGAACAGATCAAAAGAGTCGATTCGATCAAACTGAACCGAGCTTCCCATTTTTAGGCTTTTTTTGTTGCTGCTGCGACTTCGACAGCTCGTGCGCATCCCTCGCGGGTCTTTCATTGGACCACCCGCTTCTCCTGCCTCGCTGAGGGACGTCTCTAATTGGCTGAGCCGTTTTTACAGCGTCTCTCAGGTCTGAACTGGATAACCTCAGGTAATTTATAGCATGATAGAAACGAAGGGATACATATGTGAAATATCGGAATCAGAATCACGAAACTTCTGGATCCTGGAGGAAACTGCTTATGTTATGACTGCAACGACACACAGAGACATAGAGACAAGAACAACATTAGATAACATTCTGGGGTTTTTTTTCCTCACAGGTGGGAAATTGATATAATAGCAGAACAAAAGAAGAAAGTAGAAGCATATATATATGGTACCTCAGAGGTTCTTAGCAGTCTTGGGAATCTAACCCACAACTTCCTGATTGCAGATATATGTATACATATGTGTGTGCATGTGTGTGTGTGTGTGTGTGTGTGTGTGTGAGAGAGAGAGAGAGAGAGAGAGAGAGAGAGAGAGAGAGAGAGAGAG
>JBBMFX010000035.1:1928908-1940527 GCA_037832545.1 Rhabdalestes septentrionalis | reverse complement strand
CGAGGTTGTGAGTTCGAACCTCACCTGGAGCAGAGGTTTTGGGACAGCTGGTGGTTAGGGATGTGCCTCTGTGATTGGAAGGTTGTGGGTTCCAATCCCTGCCTCATCTTCCCAGTGAGGCCACTAGGAAATGGAGGTTGTGTTTGAAAGATTGTGAGCTTAAGCCTAACTGATGCCACAGCCATCCATGGCTGGGGATCCAAAGGAATGCAGTTGGCTGAGCACTTGATTGGAAAGTAGAATGCCCTCCCCCCCATTACTTCGCACAATGGAGCAAAGCTTGGTGTCTGTTTGTTAATCCACTTTGTGTTGATGTTTCACATGCTTTAGATAATGTGCTGCCCTCAACCATTCCAGTGCTTGATTGTTTTCTTTGTGCTGTCAGATTGAATTTTTTTAATATCCTGATCAGAGACATGTATCTGAAGTCAAGTTTAACATGACAGGTTTTTGAAGGCAACATCTGCATTGCCTGAAGCTAATTACAAGACTAACCTACTTCTCTAGAGATAATAAGGACACACGTGATTCCATGTAATGAGGCATGTATGTCTGTAAGAGAGAACATGAATCAAGATGACACATTAAAGGAAAAATGTGTTGTTCGCATATTAGCTTTCAACACCTGGCCTTCAGTTCACATAGAGAGTGACCTGTCTTAAAATGGCACAGATAGCTGCCATGTAATGGACTTAAAAATAAGCATGAATGGTTCCAAATGCTCCTTCTTCACTGTGTTTTCCCAGGCAAAAGAACAGCACTTCTATGCCAAAGGCTCTTCTTGTTTGTTGGGCCCCATTTTCCCAAAACCAGATGGTGCACGCAGATTGTCATCATTTTCTTGCACCATTCGCTTAGAAAATCTATATTATAATGTGACTTTTATCATGTTATGGGAGTATAACTGATGCCCGCTGTGGTATTTGGCCAAAATGTAGCGATGCAGTAAAGAGAGTTTATTATATTGCTTTTTTGTTTATATCAAACTAGAAACTCATTTGCTGCAAAGTGTCTGATGCACATTACTTGTAAGTAAAGGACCCATATGCCAGAAAACTGAATTTCCTTTGGGTTTTTTTTTTATTTGAGTGGAGCAGTATAAAAGCACTGTTCAAATTTCAACACACAGAGTTCCACTATCCACACAGTTCGTAAGTGGAAACCCAATAGCCCATTTGGAAGTCACTGGATTTGTGACATCACAAGATATATCCAGCCTACATTTTAGCTTTACTTATTTATGCTGAAGTGTTTCAACCTGGACTGCTTTTCACAATGAGCAATACAGGGAAGCCAATCAAAATTTACCTGTATTTGTATTAAAGCCAGAGTATTAGTATATTAGTATTTAAAATGGCGACTATTTCTGAAACTTAACTCTACAGAAACACCAATAGTGGTGGGGGGATTAAACAACAGAAAACTCTAATGTACCTGCCCGTGATTTGTAGTGAAAATATGATTTGCGAAACGCTGGAAATACAGCTCTCGAAGCATCCACCAAATTTGAAGGGAGCAATCAATGTTGACCTGCGGCCGTCTGTCCACTCGGATATCGAGTACCACGGCTTCAGTGCATCTGCGCGGGAGGTGAAGAGCACTCTAGCCGCCCGACATGAGGCCGAAAACAAATGAGCTCCCCGCCTCACACCCGAGAGGCATCATTACCAAACCATTTAGACAAATGAACCCACCATCGTTTCCTGTCTGGGAACTTTATAATTCAATTAGCCTCACTTATCGATCACCGACGAGCATTTAATGCCTCTCAGAGAGGGCATGGAGAAATATTTATACACAGGAGTTCAGCAGGGCCATTAATCTTGGAGGAAAATAGTTAATGACAGACACTGAGGTAAATGATGGAGTAGAATGGAGATGGGAGCCTCCCTGAGTGAGACACGCTCTAAAACACCATCCTGGTGCACAAACAGCTAAATGCTATTAGCTGATGAAACCCATTTGGGCCTCGCAATGGAAATTCGAGCGGCGAGGCCATTATTTTGGGTCAAAATCAAAGTTCTGCATCTGGAGTGGAGTGGGCGGCTGGAGCAGAGAAATAAATCAATCCCCGCCCGGTCCCTGTAGAGAATGTGTTGGAAGAGGGAAAAGAGGGACGCAGAGGGTGGGCACAGGGGTGGGGTTGCAGTATTCAGGCATTTTGAATTCCTGTGGAAAGAGGGATGGGTTTTTATATGGGCTGGTTCCCTGGACATGCATTAATTCCAGTCCTGGGCTAAGCTATGTTACTAAAACTAATTGAAAATTGCTTTTAGTACAGGTTAATCCTTTCTTAATCCGGGCTTGAGAATGTGTTCCAATGTGTCACTCAAATTTAGAGCAATCATAAACCACAGTAAGGTCGTCTGTCCGGTGGGCGCCAACACAACCAACCAGGGCATAATTTTAAAGGTCAATTTGTGCCATAAACCTAATTTGGTTAGTCATGCTGCTAATAGCACATACAGCTGAAAGAAGGCCAGGCTGACACAAAATTAGTCAAAACTCCATGGAAACCAGACAAGACCAGCATTACAAGGTTGAAGCATATAGGCTGTGTATTTTATTATTAAAGATATTAAAGATGTCGAGTGATGTTACACTGAAGTTCCAGTACAGTGATCATTTAAAACATTGTGCAGACAGGACAGAATGTAAAAAGTCCCCTATAGGAACGAACATAAATGTGACATTTTGTGCAAATGTTAATGCAGAAAAATGTGTTTACATTTACAGTACCAAGCAAAAGACTAAGGCCCCCATGCACATAGTTTAAACATATTTTACTCAGCATGTGATCATGTGTCTTTCTGTTAGAAAAGTTAACATGAGAATTAATGCAAACCAACACATAAGCAGCAAAAAGTATCAAGATTTGTTAAGTAGTTGGTATTTTGTGAGCTGGTGAGGAGAAATTCCTCCTTGGTTCCTCAACCCATCATGAAATTCCATCAGCTTGTCCTGACTTAATGTAATGAAGGACTGATTGACTCAATCCAGGTTTCTCATGGAAACTTCTAGGCTTGAACAGAGAACACACGGATAAACTGAATATAAGATCACTATTTGTTGTATGTTATTTGTATTTATGTTTTCTTTTATTGAGTATATTTAGTAATAAGGAACATGGTTGATCCACAGTTTTTTAATGATGTTGCAGGTGTCTAAGATTTTGCAAGGCACTGCATATAAAATGCACTATAACTTTGGCACTGACCTTAATATACTGTATCATATACTGTAAATTCACAATGTATTAAATGAATCAAACAAAGACTACTTTATTTGTACAGAAATGTTCTTTGCTTTAGTCATATCTGCAGCTGGGGTCCCAAGTTTTCACTAAACGCGAGCAGCAGCTCACCAAAGTAGATTTCTTTAATCAGTTGATCTCAAACAGCTGTTTTGTTAGATTAGCTGAGCTCCTCCTTGGTTAGAATGAAACCCTGCAGTCTTTTTGCACATACAAATGTTGCCATACTGATTTTTCTTTAGCAAATCCATGTAGGATGTGGCTCAAATTTTGCATACAACTGTATCTCCCAGACTTCACAAGAAATGTTGTTACTCTGTGTTGAGCTGCTAGTGAGGAATGAGGAACAAAAGGACAGGGGTGAGGACTGTCTCCTCCACAAAGGTAGGCATGCAGAGATAAAGCAGATTTTCTGAGATAAATTCTATGGGTACTGTTAAAAGGGTTACTAAGTGATTTCCAGATCATTTTGGACAATTTCCATGAAAAGTACAGGTAAAATGAAGAGCTGCTGGCACTTTCCAACACTCAAGAAACCTTTTAGATTAATTCTGCAAAATAAGTCAGGGTTTATCCACACATACCCAGGGGTGTCAGTTCATTTGTACAAATATTTTTAAAAAGGCATGCAGCCAAATCATCTTGATAGCATTTAAATGCAAATAACCCGTTTATAGTTAAGAGCATTTCTCAACAACATTTTACTTAAACCGATTGCACTAAAAACATTAAAAAGGTTCCCTCTTGATTTATTCTGTATTATATCACTGTCCTGTCACCACTAATCAGCCATAACATTAAAAACACCTGCCTAATAAGCTTATTAAATTCATTTTGAGGACTCCAAAAGAGGTGAAAATTCCATTTTATAGATACTGAGACAAAGGGTTACTATGAGATTTTCAGAGTAATTTGAAATGTTTTGGAAGTTAACATTTCCTATGTTTAAACAATCTAAAAGAAAAAGAATTCAACCTCCAAGGTGACGCTCTGATGCAAAACCGCAACAATATACATCTAAGACATTTCAGGCACTGAATGGACCCCTGGCTGTTATTGGGACTGGCTTATTTCCTTCTTAATAAATTGCAGGCGCATGTCATGATGACCTCAGGGCAGCTGAGACCATGTAAAAACAGCTTAGCCAGTGATGCTGGGACATTAAAGATTAATAGTGTGATAAATACACAGTATAAGCAAACCACCAACACACACACATTTATTTATATTTCCTTTGTTTGTCTGTTGCCCACCAGCGAAAGCTACATCGGTGAGAAACTAATGCAGGGTGAAGGTGTCTCGCATTAGCGGGGAAACTTCACTGTCATTTATATGACTGAGGCAAAACGCTACATTCTGATCGGCTGATTTTGCACCTTAACCTCAAGAACCTGATGCAAATTTCTGGCCTTTTGCTATTTCTGTTAGAAACTATTGGTGGTTTACTGAGAAAACATAAATGTCTTCTTGTCTAAATGGTCGATTTTTATATCCTTGGGGCATTTGCTCCCAAATAGAGTCACACACCAAAACACACAGACATACATTGTTTGTGTTGCATCTTTGTCAAACACACACACACTTAGGCTCACAACCTGGTCCTGCTATGACACACAGCGCTTGCCCAGATCAATTCCAGCCCACTGACAGAGCCAGGCGCTCTTTTTATTTGTCAGATGGAGGATGTAAAATGTCATCTCTGAATATATTTGAATAATACATTCCAAATTACCGGGACACCTTCACCCTGCATTAGTTTCTCACCGATGTAGTTTTCGCCAGTGGGCATTGTAGACCCTTCTTATAGATTTATGCTGCTGAGTTTACCCACATATACCCTGAGGTTTAAGTTCATTTGACTCTGCTGATAAAAATAGTTTTATAAAGTAAAACAGCAAAAAAATGTTTATAGCATTGAAATACAAAATACCTGTATGTAGCAAATTTCTCAGAAACCTTTCAGTCAAACTGATGTGTGACACCAAGCACTAAAAAATACCCCCTTTTTATTTCTAATGCATTATAAGGCACCATACAGTACTACAGGGTCACCAATGATCAGCCATATAATTAAAACCACCTGCTTACTATTGTTTTAATCCCGCTCATGCCTCTGACTCGTCGAGCGCCTCAAACCATTACTGTTTGCAGTGTGGCAGGAAAATTATCCTACTGATATATGCCACTGCCATAACTGAACACTTGGTCTGGAGCTATGTTTAGGTAGATGGTTTGTGTCAAAGTAACATCCACATGAAAGCAAGGTCCCAAGACTTCTCTCAAGTTCATCACGTTGCCTTCACCAATTTGCCTTTTGCTCATAGTGCATGCTGGTGAAATCTCTCAGGAATAAGTAAAAAATAAAGGTCCCTCTGGTCACTGATGCAGAACACTGATGAATAATGCCTCCAGTAACTTGACAAGTTTTCCTACACCATTGAAAATACACTTAGATTGAAATTAGATTCAGCTCCACCCCCCCGAACGCTTCAATCCGCCGCGACAGGTGTTCAGCCAGATGTGGTGTTAAGCATGTTTGCCTCTTAATGACAAGCGCGTATGCTCCAACCCCTGTTTGAGTGATTTCCACATTCTCCATGTGTCTACACAGAATTCTTCAAACGGATTTTTTTAACACTAAATTGGTTAGTGTGCTATTACACTGGTAGCGGAAAAAAGCGCAAATAAAAAATTCAACCATTTAGACTGCAGGATTGCAGTCGAATTGCAGGATTCCAGCAGTGACATATTTAAGCAATCAAAGCCTGGGGCGCCAGCTATTTCAGGTACTTCAACATGGACTGCTTTTTGAGCGAGGTATAACAAGGAACAGGCAATGAGGACAGAGAGCCTTTGCATATATAAACCTTATAGTAACAAATAGAGCCTGGCTTAACAAAGACGGATAAGCATAAATGAATGATGACTATTTTTGGTAAAATCACAAACTACAAAAGTTGGCTTTCAGGGGGAAATATCGGGAAAATACAAAACATGAAATGGAAAAATAGAAACCGAAAACGAGCCTCGTCTCCATGCTATTCATTCTGCATAAAGGAATTCACATGATGAGGTAAGAGTTGCTTCGGAGGCTAGCTTCAGCAGCGTGTTAGGTCTGGCTGCGAAGGAGCTGCCATGTGGGGGCGGCGCGCACGCTTCCGCTGGAGGGTCCCTCTATGTTTGCTTCCCATGATTCATGCATGCTGCTGTGTGCTTTTCAAAGACACCCTGGGTTTGGTTATGCAATCTCGGCTCTATCCCTCCTCTCCTTTAGAGTCTAGATTTATAAAAAATCCCTTAGATCCTAAGCCTGCTCCTGGATCCTCTCTGCGCTGCATATTTTAGTGTTTTACCTGCTCTGACACGTCTGATTAAACTCATCAGTGCATTACCAGAACCTTTACAAGCTTACGATATGGGTGCAAGAGTGGGATAAATGCTCAAATGTGCAGTACAATGGAAGTCTCTAAGCAGGACTGATTGAAACCACCCTAGACATTGAAGCAAAGGCTCATATCTTGGTTAATTTACTCTATGCCCAGCCAATATATGCACCTAAACCAGAGAGTACCATGGTGTAAAACTGTAAATTGGTGTGCAGGTTGTTTTAGTATCACATCTATATTTGTATCACTCAAGCTGATAGTTTGAGCATAACTTAAATAGCTGACCTGTCACATAAATCAGTCCAAACACTAAGCAGTCTTGACTTGATTTCCTCTATTCTCACATGTTTCTTATTGGGTGGCATTCGTTAAAACAGTTTCACAAATTTTGAGGTGTCATTTTCATCATTTAGCACAATGTTCACACAATTTTCAATACGTTTAGAGCTAAATGTGTTAAAAGAAAAAGCAGTGTTATGTTTTGGTAAATTTTCTTGCTGCATAAAGAAATACATTTTAAATGCACATGTTAAATCTAAATGCAAATGTTAAACCTGAAATCTAAGCGTTAAATCTGAATTTAAATATTAAATCTAAATGTAAATATGTAAACATTACCGTAAATCTCAATATTAAATAAAAATGTAAATGTTAAATATAATTGTTAAATCTTAAATCTAAATGTTATCTAAATCTAAATCTAGCTTTTACAAATGCGTGATATATACTAATGGTCCACGCCCCTTCATTACAATTGGCTGGGCAGACGAGGGGTCTTTGGAAATAGAGTCCTATCTAACTGGTGTTTATCCCGCCTAGAAAAGCCGTGAGCACGTTCCCTGGGGAGCTAATAACTCCGGACTGCCCGGGCTGCACCCACAGCCTATTCTTTTGTCATGCTAACAGCACCAGTGCTGGTGTTTCTCACTTATACATTGTCGTGACTGACCATGGTCCAGGACAACAACAAAACAGGAGCGCAGAAAACCACGTCTACTTTTTTGCTGAGCCAGGCGGCAAGTGCGGCACGTTGAGTGCAAGTCTCTGTTTTTGAGAGAAAGGGCAAACCTCGCGGCGTGTAAGCCCCTTTCCACTGTTTTTCAAAAACACTTTTACCTGTAAATGTGTGAAAATTGTGTGAATATTGCGCTAAATTATGAAAAAAATTACACCTCAATATTTGTGAAGCCATAGTTTCTCACACTTTATGGTTACATACTGTGACACGGAGAAACAATTTTAAATAATCCTTCCGTTTAGTAAAGATGCTGAGACACCTGGGTCATCACTGTGGCTGTCTATAATAGCCCATAAGCTTAATAACTGATTCTGGCACTTTAGCAGCAACAGCTGCGACTAAATGCTTCATATAACTGGAGATCAATCTTTTAAATCAATGTGGAGGAATTGCAGGCTACTCTTTTAGACAGTACTGCTTCAATTCCACCACACTTGGGGAGCTTTTCAGTGTAAACTACCCAATTAATTTCCTGCCACTGGTTCTCAATTGGGTTCAACTTAGGGCCAACCCCAGAATTTGCTCTTTTGAGTCAGTGTTGGACCGGCGCTTCAGATTATTGTCCTGCTGCGCAACCCAGTAGTGATTGAGCTTCGGATCACAGGCTGATTACAGGATTCTGCAGGATTTCCTGGTAGGACGAGAGAATTATGACCAGTCACCCACGCCCTGAAACAGCAAAGCATGCTCACATCAGCACACTACTCACTATCATGTTAGATTTTTGGCAGAGTGATAAAGAGCCAGGAGGCATATTGTGGAGTGGATATGAAGTTGGGATTGGGCTTGGCAGTGTGTTGATCCAGCTGTGTGTGTGGATGGATGGTGGGACAAAGGCCCAGTAAAGCAGGTGGAGGGGACACTTACATGGCTGCTCAACTGCTCGCCTTCCCATTTCATTAGAAAAAGCAAAAACTAGATGCTAACTACGCCTGGAGGGCCAGTGTCCAGCACAGTTTGATGGTTCTCCACCTCAAACACATTCAATGACAATTAACTGTCAAGGTGACCCAGGTGTTTCTGGGAAGGGAAATCACCAAAACATGCCGGAGTTCGCCACCCCTGGTCTAGTGGGTGTCACTGCATACTCCACCAGTTGTTATCTTGGTCTGAGGAGGGGTCAACTCTCACTGCTTTGAAAACCAATGAAATCACACTCAGACACACAACACGGGATACTACTCGCTCTTATATATGGGCCTAACAAGAAGATGGGAGGGATATGTGATTTATTAAAACAATTTAACTATATAATGATATCTCTCAAATCTACTCCACCAGTTTCATACTTTAATGTATAGCACTGCTCATATTTGCCAATTCTGTTACTGTGAAATGTAGATATAAAAATGTACAAGAAATTATTTCTAATTTGAATAACAGATGAAGTAAACAAATACTGTTGGCTGAGTTTATCTGAAGGTCTCCAAAACAAAAAACCTTGCCTAGGGCCTGACCGTACTTGGCACACAAATATCCCTGGTTTTCTATAACAGTAGCCTGCGCCAGAAGAGAACTTTCCCTCCAGTGTATTGGTCTCATGTAAGACTTCCCTATTCTATGAAGCAGCCCTCGCTGCTCACCCTGAGTGCACCCTGATCCCACAACCTACCGCAACGCACTCCTACTGTTCCACCTACTGACATTATAAGGCCCCAGTGCACATGGAGCACTCAGTTCACTCGCTCTCATCCATTATTTTCCAGTCGTCTTCATCTCCAAAATTTAAAACCGTAATCTCTAAGGAAAATCCAGGAATAGGTTTATAGTTACTGCCTGTTAAAAGTTTGAAGACACCTTTTTCTTTAATAGTTTTGCAAAAAGAGAATGTGTTCTTGTTCTTTATGCATTTTCTATATTTTCAGTAGCGACGTGCTTTTATTATCTAGGCCAGATCTGCTCTTCAGAGCAAGAAAGATACTTTCACGAACATGAACGTGGTGGCGTTACATATAAACCTATCCAGGATCATTTGTTTATCTAAAAGTAAAAAGTTGTGTTAGTCCACTAACAGAGATATCAGCAAAGACGTAAATTTTTAGAGCTACAAGGTTAATATAGCTAACAAATATAGAAGCGCTTGACAATTAACTGGGGTTAAATACACCGCATGCCTGAAACTACATTATTAATCTAAAAAAAGATGTCTGACCCTGCATGACATGCTTTGGAAAGCCCCAACGCAACACAGTACATATGTTAAAAAACTTTCCTTCTTGAAATAGGTGTTTTTATGACATCACATAAACCAATATATATTTAAATATCCTCCTGAGACCCAAACAAAAAAAAAGTGTCTTACAATTTCTTTTTTTTAATGAAAAAAGTGATATTTACCCAATAACGCGTTAAACTTGATCAGCACAATAAAATTCTGTATCACTTTTCTGTTGCTTGTTGCTTGAAAGGACAACAAAGCATGTATTTGAGTTCAACAGGGAATTATAACTGACAGAACATCTTCTGGACATTTAGGTGTGATAGTCCTGGAGGCACGTTTTTTTGGTTCTTCAGAGGAATATTTTGCATTTGCTGCACCTCATGTATGTCTTGCCATTGCATGAAAGCCTAGGACATCCTCTAAAGAACACTATAGGACTTGATGGGTATCTCCAAATAATTAAGGAAAATACAGGTGGAAAAAACGTCCATTAAAAAGGAGGTAAGTGAATGGCCCGGGTCTTAGGAGGATATATCCATAGGTCTGTGTTTTCACACTAAGTTTTTACTTTCTTAGACATAATTCCTATCAGACCAGATCTGAATTATATGAGTCAACCTATACAAGACACAATAACACATAGAGGTTGGAAAATGTTTACAAAATTGAATAAAGAATATTATGAACAATATAATTATGAATATTGAGCCAATCACAGAAATCTTATAAACAAGAGTGTATGATGAAGACCCTATACACTTATTATTAAATAAAGGCTACATTTGGATGAGCAGCACAACACAGCAGTGTTTGAAAAAAGATGCTGTGCTGGTTTCCATGCTGAACCACACTGTCCAATCATAAGTGACTTGAAAACAGCAATCACGCTTCCATTAGCTCTGTGATAGGGCCTTCACAGCCTGGCTGCTCTCATCAGCCTGACGACCAGGAAAAAGTCGTTGGAATCAGTGAACCCGCTAAATGACAGAACGGCTCTGCAAAGAACTAATAGGCCACCAAATAAACATTCCTCACCACATCATCATTTCCATGCTATTGCGCCTCGGAAGGGCATTTCCTTCCCGCTGTTTCTCCATCAGAGCCACATCAGCTCTGATTCACGCTCAGCCCCCTCGCAGGCTGCCACAAAGGTTGATCACATTAGGTGGCTGACATTTTGCCTGTAGCTAATGGCGCTATTAAAAGAACACAGGGCGTCTCGCTGGCCTGCTATCAAACTGCAAAATGAGGATAAAATAGAAGGGGGTAGAGAGAGAGAGGCAAAAAGTAAACAGCTGCGTTGACACCCCCTCCTCCACGGGAGACAAAAAAACCCACAGACCCCTCTCTGCCTTTCTAACCAGATGTTTTGGCACACGCTACAATCTAGCAGACACTGCACTTGCAGCTCAAACCCTATCATGATAAAACACGGAGCCATCACTCAACACTAGGCTCGGCTCTGTTCTTTAAATTGCAGGTTCTGACACCCTTGTGTCTGAATTCGCAGCAGAGAAAGCTTTGGACATATTCATTCGCCAAAATTGTCAAAGCACAAAAGATAGCCGGTAGTGCAAGGATCACAGGGGAAAAACAGCTCTACTAGTCAAAATGATCATGCTTTTTGGGAAAGCTGGTCTCATGGCTGTTGTGGAAGATGTGTCAACTGGCCGGGGGCATCAAAACCTGCTGTACATAAAAAGCACTCATTTCAATTCATGAAAAATGAGAACCACCAGCCCATGTGTCACTAATGGGAGTCGCTATTGCCCCACTCTCGAATTCACAAGATAAGTAGATT
>JBBMFX010000035.1:1870154-1883087 GCA_037832545.1 Rhabdalestes septentrionalis | reverse complement strand
CCCCCCCCCCCCCCCCCCCCCCCCCCCCCCCCCCCCCCCCCCCCCCCCCCCCCCCCCCCCCCCCCCCCCCCAACCCTTTTCATTTTTCCATGATAATGTCATGCTAAGGGTACTAAACATTTCAAAATTCCTTATGCTTACACCCAATCACACATCATGTCAAATGAACATAAAGACAATGAAACAAGATGCAAGTTGGCTGAGGAATGATGTTGCAAATGCTGAAAATCCACTCAAGCTGCTTACTCAGAAAACAAGAACATTTTCAGCTCATGATTATTTGCTGGATAAAAAAATGTAAGGTTTTTAGCATTTTAGGCAACTAGTCTGGACACAATCTGCCTGCAAAAAGTAATGACTGTGGAAAACAATAGAGACTAAACACAATCAAGTGACTGTCACAACTGTGAGGGGTCTAGCATATTAGCAACCTTGCTTCAAGCTGGGGATATTTAACTACTCCCACTAGTTGATGGATATAGCTCAGTCTCATATCTATCTTTTTACTCTCCGCTGCCCTCTAAAATGTATTTAACAGACAGTAATTAAATAAACATTACACATTACTGCCCTCTAAAGAAATGAACTAATATCTAAACATTACTTACTGCTGCTCTATAGACAATATTAACATTACTCACACTACTCTCTAAATATATTACTAAACATTACTCACCAGGAGTCTCTAAATATATTACTAAACATTACTCACCGGGAGTCTCTAAATATATTAATAAACATTACTCTCCCCTACTCTCTAAATATATAACTAAACACTACTCACCAGGAGTCTCTAAATATATTACTAAACATTACTCTTCGGTACTCTCTAAAGATAATAATAAACATTACTCTCCCCTACTCTCTAAAGATAATAATAAACATTACTCTCCCCTACTCTCTAAATATATTACTAAATATTACATTTACCAGACGTCTTTAGCCAAAGCGACTTTCATTCCTAACTACAGGGGACAGTCCCCCTGTAGCAACTTGGGGTTAAGGGTCTTGCTCAGGGACCCAGTGGTGGTGCTGGGGGTAGGATTCGAACCCAAAATCACATGGTACTCATGGTTCAGAAACAAGTATCCTACCCACTGAGCTACCTCCACCCATTACTATCCCCTACTCTCTAAAGATATTACTAATCATTACTCATCATTACTCTCTAAAGATATCACTAAACATTACTCACTTATTAATAAACATCTATTAAACATTACTCACTTCCACCCTCTAAAGATACTGATAAACATTACTCACCACTGCTTTCTAATACTATTCTTCACAAACATCTAATAAACATTACTCACTGCTGGCATCTATATTCATTATTAGCATACATGTAAACATTACTCACTGCTACCCTCTAATAATATTATTATCTAATAAACGCAGCTGCACTTTAAAAGATAAATAATATTTAATAAATGTACTCTAGGCCACTTTGAAAAATAAACAAAATAAACATTAGTCACCCTTACTCTTTAAAGATATTAACAAAAATCTAATTAACAACTTACTTACAACATGCTCTCTGAAGCTCAGGTGATGGAACTAGTCCCACAATTAATGTGTTTTCTGCTTTAATTTAGTCTCATGTATTTGTCCAACAAAACACACACAATGCAAGTTTGTTGTGAGGCAAACATATTGTGAAACCTAATGGAAAACCGTGGAAAATAACAGACAATGATGTGATAATTGCAGTAGGCCCAGTTTCCATGTGAAATAAACATTGCCTATCCTTCACTTAAGCTTCCACATAATCCACTTTCACAGATAACAGTGTGTCATTAGAATCAAAATCAGGAGACTTTTTGATCGTGGAAAGATTAGCTCATGTGACTGTCCATCATACAGAGACACAAACAAAGAAAAAAATAAAGCCCAAATTAAATCAGTGATGGAAACCACACAAACTTTCTCACCTCATGCAGGGGTATGACCTTTCAGGTAAATGCCTAAAAATCTAATGCATAATTTATATCTTTTTAACAGGGTCATTTTTTTTATATCCCACATCACTAAGAGCGAGTTTAGAGTGGGGAGATTGCACCTAATTACAGGTTTGTGAACTGCCTGTAGATGAGCGAGATCAATAAGAAGCAATCAAACATTCATATGTTGTGAACAACACAACAGGACAAACCAAAACTGGGCATCCTCCAGAATGTTCAAGGAGCAGAGATAAACCTCCACTGCTAACTGCATCAGCAACTTCGGACACTTCTGATTTATCATGTTTTGTCAGGTTTTTTTAAACTCACTTAAACTGAAGAGTAAAACTGCCGTCATCAGCGTCTTCACCCTGGCTTCAGTGCTGCTCATCGCATTGCGACTACAAGGCCACTACTGTGGGAGGTTCTTGTGCTGGAACACGCTCAACAAACAGTTTTGTGTCTACGATTTCCAGAGAAGGTCACCTACCGCCATCGTCAGCCCACTTCTTCTATTCTATCCTGTGGTTTCAAGCCTACTGCAATTGAGCAAGCTCCATTCGGTGCGTATTAGAGACGGTTGGTGCGAAAGCAGTGGGGGTGTGCAGCGGATGGAGGGGGGGTGACATTAACATCCCTCTATTTAAACAAACTACTAAAATGAAATGCATTTTAAAAAAATCACAGCATACTGCGCCCACAGGTTTCAGACACAAGACATCAGGAGCTGCCTGAGGACACCGTCCTGCTGGGACACGTCGCTTGCTCTTAAAGTTCAAGCTCAAATGCACAGTCACGATTACTCAAATGATGCTAATGAATCAGTCAAAAGCTAATTAAAATGTACTTTCATGAGGAATCAGCAATGACTGGCGTGCAAGTTGTGCGAGTGCCAACCTTTAGAGTCTATGAACAGCCTGATGGACATGTTTCTGCGCATTTTATGCAATACATATTTCATAAGATGTTTTTCACAGAGTTGTCTAGTTTATGCATAATGTGTTATTATTTCTTTTTTTTTTTATTCTTTTGGCTTATTCAAACTCTTACCCGGTTAATCACCAAACAAAGGTTAAGAGTTCTTAATCATTAGTATCACTAAGTAGTATCATTAGTGCAGGCCCTAATTTCAGCGAGAGCTGCCTCAGGAGAGCAGTGAAATACTTTACAGGCACTTACAGTTCAAACCCAGTTCTCAGCACACACGCTCTCCAGCAGGCCGCATTACCGTCAGCCCGCGTCTGTGTTTACCAGCACGTCCATCAGACACTTCAAGAAAGAATTCCCGTCGGCTGTTGGGTAACCGTTGCTGGGGAAGTCCCTCAACAGAATCATTTGACAGAAAGCAATCAGACCAAATGAAATCAAATCGAAAATTTTATTTCACCTACGAGCAGCATAACAGCATACTGGCAAAGCCCTTCTGGACTCTGCAATTAGCTAATAGTGAAAAGGCAACACACTCAAACACACACATACACACACACACACACAAACAATGCATCAGAGTCAAGTGCTCTTCAGCAGTGCTACTGCTCACATGAGTCCCATTATGTTAATAAACTGCAGGCCCTCCTGCGAGTCCCAGCACGCTGGACCAGCTACACAGTGGTGGGTCACTCTTAAACCATGGTTTACACAAACCCTGGAACTGTACATCGTAAAAAAATATCAGATGCAATGGAAAGTAAGAGCTATAGGGTACTGGCAAATAACTATAGTGGGAACATTTCAAGGCTATTCAATAACGACAATACTTCCAGTGGCAAATTATGAGGATTAATTTACTCAAATCAACAGTAAATGGCAAAAAAATAAAAATAAAAATCAATCTTAAACTTGTGTACATGAACACACATCATCTAAATCTGGGCTGTCACAATTTTTCATTTAAAATCTATTTGAATTATTTATAAAAACTGAACCTATATAAATTATGCTTTCTACATAAAAAAATCATTTAAATTAAAAATAGGGAATGCATTAGTCAATTTGCAAATCATTCTGATTTTGCTCCACAAAGGATAGCTACACAAAATCACATAAATATGAAGCAACACTATACATCTAGCAGGCATACGGTAATATAAATCAATCAACTATTAATATAATGAATAGTGATGTCTCTAATTAGAATAGGGGTGGGGAATACCGGAACATTTCACAAAGTACAGAACAATATGTTTAAAGACGCCATGTTGGAATGCACAAAAAGAAACAATAAATAGATATGGTGCAGAATAAAATAAAAATGGTCAAAATCTGTATTGACACAGCTGGCCATTGTTAAAGTACTGCAATATCCACAAGATGTTCAGAGAAACAACTGTGACCTAATTGTGCTGCAACTGACCGCAAACAAGATAAACACGGTCACGTCACCCAGTCCTGCACCATAACAGTACGAAATGATGAAATATGGGCTTACCCCATGTAATGCAAATGAGCGAAAAACAGCCAAGATGTCTATATATAGTACATCCAGGGGGGTGGGGTGGGGAACCAAACAAAGTTCGGTTTCTGAGGTTTGGCATTCAGCTACGATCCTCAACCCCTCGCACCACAAATATGGCCTGAAATAGTGGTTTGGTTTTCAAGACGCTTTAAGTAAACAATTGCTATGCTTGCACAACCTACAGTCCAATGCAGCTGTGAGTCAGGAGAGGTGAAAATGCACAAAACAACACTGATTAATGAACATGAGTACAAATTTATTCCTTCCATTTGTTTACAACAATGATGTTTTAAATGATTCCAGACAGATCGCTATGAAATCTCACTTCTTTACCCAACCACTGAGGCAGCAGCAGAAAATACTGTATGTTTGATTTGAACAAAACTTGTGATGTGTTTCAGTCCCTTCATAGGTCTGAGCATCACATTTCCAGTGCAAAACTACAGAAGCTTCAGACAACAAACATGTCTTTACTCAGTAATTATGCTTGAGGCAATTGGGTAAATTTGTCAGTGTTTTGGCCAACGTTCATATATCTGTTAATCAGGCAAGACATTTTGGCCTGAAACAAATGATCTATATCATCCAATCTAAACCAAATGTCAGATCCCTAACTGAGCCTGATGTTTTTTGTCTGAACTCAGTTTGACATAAACCATATCACTTCACTCAAGTCTCGATTCTGAAAGAAAAACTCAGCAAAAGTGACAGTTACAAATATCTTTAGGTCCTGGTTAAACAAATTTCATAAAATATCAATCATGAAAACACCTCCCCGGGACTGAGAGCCATTCTGAAAGACATTAGCCTTCTCACTGTTTAATACGAAATCCCACTCTCTTATATTGAACGTTCCATACAAGAAAAACAACAAACCAAAATAAATGGGGGTTTTTGCCTTGGACTATCCGCTCCTGTACCATTCTGTGAAGAAAATTTTACCCCACACCCATGATCACATGAGCTGCGTGGATCAGCTAAATTTTGTAAGTTCAAGTCTGTGACGCAAGTGCTGCCGATTAAAAACAGTTTTAATGCAGGAAAGAAGTAGGAAAGAAGAGCAAGAGGACAGAACATAAGCGGAGGATCATTCTTTAAAAGCTGGAGACGGGCTGCGAGATAACCTCCGTGAATTTTATAAGTATCAAAATCCTGCCCAGATCAGACCTAACTTAAATGAGCAGTCAAATATTTAGACAAATATTTAAACTGCCCATATGGACATTAAAATCGTAGATTTAGGAAAAAAGTTCTAATTTCCCATTTCACGCCAGTCAGGCTGTAACTACAGTTTCTCTGCAGAGTGAAGAGGCTCGTGAGGCTTGTCTCTCGCAGCAGAGGCGTCAAGCTCTCTAACCGCGGTAAGTGGGCGTGGTGGCGAGGCGCTGGGTCCCTGCATGCTAGGTTAACCCAAAACTATGTGAGGAATTCCGTTCTCAAGAACCGCAGCCAGCGGTGTCCTACATGTGGCCACACGCTACTATAACGCAGCACTGAGGGCAGCATGAGGCAACTAGTTTAGCATGACGATGCTCTAATGGAGGCTACACCTACAGGAGTCATCAGCGCTGCGATGAGGGAGTAGTGTAGGTTAGTAGGACAACACACCAACACACCACTCTGCTACTGCAAACTTCACTGGCTTCCTAACACTCGCCTACAAAGCCAAAAACGGCACAGCTCCATCTTACTTATCAGCACTAGCGGCCTCTTATAGCATTACAGCACACTCTGATTTCACCCTCCTCTCAAAAATCGAAGGAGTACCTGAAGACTTTTCTCAGCACTGTCAGAATCAATTTCCAGACTATCAGAACTACTGAGAACCACGCTGAATTTAAATGTCCTATTGCTAATGCTGAAAAATGCTGTAAAGTGTAAGTGCCATCCCAGCATGCAAAAGTCAGACAGAGGTAGGAACAACTGGAGCAACACACGGATTATAGTGGATCCAGAAGGGTCATTATTTACAAGCTTTGAGTAAGAGTCACTGCACTCCTGATTCATTTAGGTCGAAATGTGCCGATTAGAATCAAGGAACTTCCTCGTTATGTACCCACAAGTCTTCAACACACACATACAAACACCACATGGCACTGAAACTATTACTAGTTACTGAATTACTAAATAATTATTAAACAGAGAAAAGGTTCCCAGACATTAAGCACAACTGTGACCCAGCACTCATTTCAAACTACTCCAAAGACACCACAACAGAAAAAACAAGGATCACTTGCAAAGCGTTTTCTCTAGGGGTTAAAGGGGGGGCTGTGGGGTCCTAAATTAACCAATAACATAAAACTAGCAGCATTTTGGCAGCGTTCACAATGCCACAAAAAATGTGAAGTATTCAAATGGATGTATAAAGCAAACAAGGCTGAAAGCCCGCTGTGGTTGCGCCGCATAGCAGGAGTAAAGGGAGGCCTGCCAGGCGGGTGTTGCAACCCTGACAGCACGGTGCCGTTCAGAGCGTGTGGGCTTTCTCCAGCGGCCATGCCAGCACATTCCCAGCCAGCGGAGCAGCGTTTGAAGCGCGCAAGTCCACGCCAAAATCGACAGGCCGAAGGGATTGCGTGTCTCGGCGCTGCGCTTGTCTGGGGGCGCGGTGGCGGGGGGTGCCGGCGTCTCTCACCAGGAACTCGTCTGAACTCACCCATGAGTTGTGTGTGTTTTCACGACCATGGGGGTATTTCACAAAGGGGGCCTCTTATTTATCTAGACAACTTAGGAAAAAAATGAGCAGGCTGGAAAAAAGCAAGGTTAGATTTTAAGATCAGAAATTTTATTTCATATGCTTGAAGTGACAAATTCAAATAAAATGATGTTTCCAAACAAGCACAAAATTGCATTCAAGTTTTATTGAATATTTCGCTGACATTTCTCTTCCGAGTGTCTTTGAAACCATCAGCCAGTTCAAACTAGGCACAATCATGCGTTCTGCTGTCAGGAGGAAGAGGGTGCAAAAAAAGGGGCGGGTCTTATTTCATGCTTCCAGGCTAAAATGACATGGGTAGGTCTTCTTAGGGGTTGCAATGTTGGGCATACTAATGAAAAGGCTTAATGTCTATTAACAGACCAACATAAACAAGACATTTGAATATAATACAAATTATAAACAATGGAATCTTGGCTTACAGAATCAAAAGCCATTAAACCTCACACCATTCACTGATATGAACATTAATGTCTGTCACTGGACAATCCTACAGCCTACACACAAAAGCATTTTCTGCCCCTTGTCATTTCCCTCCTTTGCCTTTTCTAATCTCCTGGATTTTGAAAATCTAAATTGGCCAGATGATGGTGGTGATGACTTGGACAGCATGTCCACTACTTCATTCCTGGCATTCCTGTGGGCCTCCATGGCACCTCGGTACTCACTGGACTCCACAATAATGCAGACCAAGAGCCTGTCTGTGCCTGATTTCACACTCCACTACATCATCATCATTCCTCAGACATGTAGCCATCTCCCAAAAAAAGAGAAATGAGGAGAAACGCCCCCCTCGAAAACTCGTCCCCATATTCCTCTAGTCCAAGCTTTCAAAGGGCCCAGTTTGTGGAAAACCTCATTTTTATTGCTTTAACAGAGGTTGAAATAAAAATAACAGTTACATTTTTTTTTTATTCTCCCCAGTCCATGTGGTCCAAATATGAAAATTAATCTGCAACAGCAGCCCATTTTGGACTCACTATTCACAGGCTGTCACGAGAAACAAAACATCAACAAATTCAGCCTAAAGCAGTATGATAACCCCATGCACACAGAGGGTATAAGGAGTGTTTCTGTATGAGGCACAACACAGAACAGTCAATTAGGACCGAGTTCATTTGCATATACATCAGTCATGAAGGCACAGTATCTGTTCAATTATAAGGTTAAAGAATTCTATGTCAAAACAAATTAGGATTGGTTTTGGTGAATAATACCACACAAATGTCTTAAATGCACCTCAGGGACAAAATAAAACACAAGAGAAAAGTAGGATATGTGCCCTAGCAAAATGGTGATTTACTTTTACCCCCCTCATGTTAATGTTCTCTACGTGTGAAATTAAGACTACACAAAATAGTATGAATGTAAAACTGCACCAATTTAGCGAGGACTACAAAATATATTGTTGGCTAGTTGTTACTGGGATGTCAGTCTCTGTAATACTGAATTGGAAATGAATGCAATATGCAAATGAGCTCCAAAACAATCACAGTATTTCTTACAGGGCAACTAATCACAGCTCTAGGTGCGATACTGTGATTTCTGATTTTTAACCATGAAAGGTGTTGGAGAACTGGTACATACATGGTTGAGGCTTGCCAGAACACAGAGATTGAAAAATATAATTAATATGAATATTTATATATATTCATTTTAAGACAACACAAGGTTCGTAAATGATCTGTTTCTGTAGCCTATTTTTCATATATGGACTATGGACTTGAGGGGTCCTTTTTTATTATCCCCATCACCACACACAGCTGTAAAATCCCAGAAGGAATATTTCAACCATATATGCAGCTCTAACTTTAACTTAAAGTAGGCAACCCTTGTATAACCTAAATTAGGTTGAAACAACAAGTTAATAAACTCATCTGCAGTTCACCGAAAACCATTCTGAAACAACCAAACCTACTTCAATGTGTATGTATGCATGCGTGCGCGCACACACACAAACACACACAAACACACACACCCAACTGAGCTTACAAGTTTTTAGAAAGGCGGAGTTTCCTTAACAGCACTTTACAACTCAAAGCGTGATCTTGAGCATTCTGAGAATCACACCCAGCCTTCAGCTGTTACCGCAGCATACTCCACTCATGTCTGTGAAAAAGACTATGGCTCCCATGTAAAGGCTTGTTTTGCAGCATCTTGCCTGATTGAGAGAGCCCAGCCCACACCACATGCCAGCGTTATGGTCTGTCTTAGCCAGTGGCGTAACCACAAACAGCCTCTGAGGCGGCAGAAACAAGAGGGCAGAGAGTGCCCTTCAGACAGACAGGATGAACAGGCGCCCCACACACCCGCCGCTTTAGCGCTCTGGTTCTAAGATGCCTGGCTGCACCAGACTCTGATCTGTTCTGTCTGGCTGTGGAAAGTCTATCAAACAACAGAACCGAACAGGCTAGGCAATTCTGCTGACAGGGCAGTCAGTCACATCGCCACTGCCGGTCGTGCAACACCCATCAAGGAGGACATCACTGAATGTTTTTACATGACACGGTCTGTTTATGTTTTAATATTATATGGACGGCTAAGATATATTCTAACATTCAGAGAAAAATAGGTTTACACATCATGTACTGTTTACAACATGTATTCAAACTAAAGTAGTATTAGAATAATAGCATACTGCAGTAAGAGAACATCACACCACAGAAACTAATATTACGACAATTATGAAGCCACGTCAATCACCTGTACAACACCCAATTCACATTTCAACGGTCATTCCATTAGGCTTAATTATTTGCAGTCGCCCAAACTTGTTTGACCATTATTCAAGGCCAGGATTAATCTGTTATTTATGGTGTTACTACTTGGTTGGTTGTCACACCTGAAATGTACACCAACTTCAAAGAGACCGCAAAGTAAATCACCTCTACAGGCAGAAGAGGATAAAGACTACGCTGCTGCTTTGTCCTCTGAAAGATGCACCAATGCAAGACATGCGCTACTGCAAGGCAAGCAAGATTTCAAAGCAAAGCTGTGTAGCCTGAAGTCCATCATGGTGTGGAGAGCATCATATGGAAACAACAGTCAATGTGGTGTTTTAGAAGGCCAGTCTGTATACCGCCACAAAATATGACCACATACACACACACACACACACACGCATATGGAACATTTGGCCCCATTTGATCCCATAAGTATGCAGGTTAGAGTGTAGGGGTCATGTGAGATACAACTGACCACACTATTCAACATACTCACTGTTTTCAGAACTGAAATATTCTGAAAATATTTAGGAATCACCAATCCACAAAGAAAGTCAATCCCATTTCATTTTGTTTGCTAACACTACCGAAAGTAACTTCATCTGGTTTACACAACCTAGCTAGTTACCAAACACATGTTGTAAACACTGTTTTGGCAAGTGCTTTGCAGGGATGGTGTCACCAGTGTGAAGCAATATGATGTGTTTTTATTTAGTGACCACAATACACAATGCACTTTTCTCATCACACTGTGTACAGTTTCAGGGCAAGTTTCATTAAAAAGAGCCTACATCAACCTGGCTAATGGTGGAACTTAAACAGTAGGTGAATATTGTTGGGTTTTACACCATTTCTTGTCTTTTAAAGAAGATTACAGTCCCGTCCCTAGCAGAAGAGAGTGAATATATAGAAACACACCAACGAAACGAAGGGAAAGAGTTTCTGCCCAAAGCTGGCCACAGCTAATCTCCGGCCCTGCCGTTGCTATGGATTCAAAGCGACAGAAGATGGAGCAGAAAGAGCCTGAGTTTGGCCAAGAAACATTCTGTGAGTGTGACCGTGTCCACCTCCTCAGAGGACCAGAAGCTGCAGTCACACAAAAGATAACACCCAACCAGTGTCCAACAGAGTCACCGCCATTACAGCTCAGTTAACACGGAAAAAAAAGGAAATGAGCACTACATAACGAGCCATAGTTTAGGACTGATCGTGTTTATCAGGCCTTTAGCACCAACACTGATGTCTATGAACGGATGAATATTGAGAAGCGGCACTAAACTGTTTCCAGTTCTTGACTGGTCAGCACGGAACATGAAGCTCCTATGCAGACAGTCCTGTAATCAGTGTTTTGTGCGATGTTAATGCATTCTAACATAACTGGTGGTTTCAAATGGTTGATGCTAGATTGAATCAGTGGGAGTGACAGGAGCAACGCCCTGCACATCACCACCACGCATTTGTAGTAATTGCCCCTCCAGCATTATTTATTCAGTGTACTTAGGATACTATTAAGCAGGGTTTTCCTCAAAACATTACAAAATAAATGTTGAATCTTACCAAAGGGTTTTAATTTTTTTGGACTAACTGGTGCAGCATAGTATCTTTAAATGCTGGAATTGATTAGCAGAAACAGTTAAATCCTAATACCAACCCCTATACCAGCTGCCAACTATGGCCACATTCTCTAGTTAAGAATAAGACACATCATATCAAAATACTTCAATGAAATCTAATCAACCATACACATATTCCCTCATTTCCGTATAACACGGCTGTAAAAGTGGATCAGTTGAGGAGGAAAGTTCAGACCTCTTTCACACGCTTCCTGATCCCACTATCCAACAGGCACCTTCCGCTTGAAGAATGCCACAAGCCTCCTTCAGTCAAACCTATTCCACCATGACTGTGCCCCTGTGTACAAACTAAGCTCCATAAAGACATGATTGGATGAGTTCAGTGTAGAAGAACTTGACTGACCCACACAGAGCCCTGACCTCAACCCCATCCAAAACCCTTGGGATGAAACTAGAACGCAGGCATTTTCGTTCCAACATCTTACAAATGCTCTACAGAATGAATGAATGAGCACAAACGTCTATAATACAGTCAAATAATATTAAAATCCTTGTTGGTACAATGGCCAGACGTCACAGTACTTTTGTCCATATGGTGTACGTTAAAAAGAAAAGGGGAACTAAAGCTTCTGCACTGTTCTACATCAGTGTTTACGTCCAACAGCCAAATTTCTCACCTTGTTGAGCGACGGAACCAGCAGTCCCCTCCATTTGGGTGCGTTCTCCTCACTGAAGAAATCGTACTGGAACTGGGCCGCCTGCATGACTTCGGTGGAGCCCTCGGTTCTCGGTACGTCCTTCTGAAGCCGTTTGTCACACCAGAAAGGCAGGAGAGGGGCCATACACAGGCCCTGGGCCTGGAGGGTGCCTGGGCGAGCGGACCGAGAGGAGAGAGCAGCCACCTAATGATGAAACCATCGCATCGCTGGAGGAGAGCTGGTGGGCACGTTTCACCAGAGCTTCTGGTTTTCAAAGCAAGACTGGGCTCAAAAAAGCAACAACAGACGAGCCTATTTTCGCCTTACTGGTTGTCTGAGCTCCTGAATAATGCACCCAGCTCCCCGTAGAAATAGTATGAGAGTTTTAAAAAATCGATTCCAGCAAAAACAAACGACCACAGCCACACAGATATTCAAGCTGCATCGATCCAGACTAGCTTAGCAACAACAACAATAACAACAACAATGAGAAACGGTTCTAGGCTAAGCTAGGAGCCGAGTTAGGCAACAAATAACGCGGTTTTGGTCTGAATTGTGGCACCAGGAGGTGTTGTTTCTTTTCTCGGCTCAGACTGAGAGCTGTTTGGGACAAAAGGTGTTCCAGCTCGGGGCACATTCGTCCATTTTAGCCGGAGCTCCGGGAGGGTGGCTAACCATGGATTTTGCCACGGCTTGTTTTCAGCTCCTGACAACCCGAGCAGATGGCGGAGAAGATGTTTAAATCCCGACGAGAGGGTTCGTCTCAAGGGCTGGGACGCTTTTCTTGGTAAAAAAAAAAAAAAGAAGAAAAGGGATCAGGAGGCTTTATT
>JBBMFX010000035.1:1852508-1864639 GCA_037832545.1 Rhabdalestes septentrionalis | reverse complement strand
TTTAGCATTTTCTGTCATATGGAAGTGAGTGCGCTTTGGTATACCTCGAGGCACGAGATCGCGTTGTTCTCGCGTTGTTCTAACGTTTAGTCGACTATTTGGGGGGAGCCCTAACTGATTGAGATTAGAATTTGGCTACAGTCCCTACAGACCCCTTTTTATAAAACAACAAATTGAATTCTTAACTAATTATATCTCATTAAAATGTATTTAGCTTCATTAACTTTTTAAATATTGACTAAATTTGTATAAAAATTGTTGACAGTCCACTGAAAATATGTGTATATTCTCAGAATTACGTTCTGTTGGAGGGAAGTGTGTGACCAATGTTATTATGTGTCCACCACTCCAGGCTATGATAGAAGAAGGCTATGCCGGCACACAGGTCCTCACCCAGCTCCATGACGTCATCATAGAGGAAAGTCTGAGTGACAAACAGAAGTCTGTCATCACAGAAAAGATGGCGGTAAGTGGTGGAACATAAACCCTGTGTGTGCGTTTGAATTATGTATTCCATGTGTTAAGTGGATTCTGCCCTGAGAAACAGTAGGGATGGGACAGTGTAAATATCTTTTAAGGGAAATAGCAGAAGATTTTTTGCTTCCTTATGTGTGTACGTGTTTGTGTACTATACACAATTATTCAAAATCATTTTCATTAGACATACTACAGTATTCTATTAAAACCAGGATATGTCCCATCCTCGCCATACAGTGATGCTAGTAGAGAGGCGTGTTTCAGGAATCCCTTTTTAATTCCTTTGACTAATTAATAGAACATAGTTCCTCAGTCCTCCCTTCTCAGACACACCCCAGGAAGGGCTCTGAATTAGTTTGTTGCATCACTGGTTTGGACCGTTTCTGAGAACCACTGGTTTAGATCACTGCTACTGACATTTTACATCTCTGCATGGATTCAAGTATTCCTTGATTTAACACATTTGATCCAGCTTGGAAGGGCTCAATAACACTTTGTTCAGGTGTACAAATACACCTAAAGATTGTGTCATGTGGTTTGTATGGAAAATGAAAGATATATTATGTACAATAATGCAGTGACATATACATTGAACAGTTCAGTTCCAGCAATGTAAAAATAAAAATTGTCACAGGCTGTAATTTTTTATCGGATTCTGATGCTTCACAGATGAGAATCTGAAACAGTAGTCACCCAACATTCACAGGTTCCACTTGCTCAGACACCACTTTCCCACCTTGGTGACGCCCGGAAACTATTTTCCATGTTAGTCACTAAGAGTCCAAAGGAAAACATTTAAGTGCGAATGCGGAAAATGTCTTTATGAATATGCTGGAATATTCTGACTCGCATGCTTAAAGCATGTTGACAACCAGTTTGGCAGGCATCCTTCATAAATATGAAGTAATATGAGTTATATCTCTGCAAAAGTCTTGAACCACTCCTCATTTCTTCATGTTGTGCTTCTGAAGAGCCAGAATTTCTTGCATTTTAATGTTGTCTTGAGGAACAGATCTCCAAACTTCCTGGAAGACTTTCAAAGACACTCATTCAAGCAGAACAAGCCCTGAACCAGTGAAGAACCTGCTTAAATTTTGATTGCAAAATAAACAAACATGTAAAATCATTTATTAGAATTAGCTTTTAACGTAGTAAGAAAATTACAGACTGGGACATTTCTGAAAAATGCGATATGAAAAATATACCTTATCCATGGGCAGCATCACTAACTCTGGTTCCCCAAAACTATAAAAACAAAAACAACCAAAAAAAGGCTGACACCATTGTAACCACTTGATGAATTGGGAAAGTCTGTGGAATGCCTGATCCCACAGATCTCTGCATCACTAGAAGCTTGATTGAGATGCCAGAGTACATCAGACTGACTGAGGGCTGTCTTGGTTTGTCTTTAGGAGGTGGATAAATGCTTGGCAGATGGTGCTGATGAATACTTGCAGCTGTTGGGCCTCTGCTCTGTCATCATGCAGCAGGCCACGCAGAGCAGCTGAGCTCCACAGAACACATCAGCGACCCATCAGTCACTTTGATTCTTTTGTACTTTTGGAATTAAACATGATTATTTTTCACATTCTCTGTGTCTGGTCTGTTTCAGATATTCAGATTCTTAATATATACAACACAATAAGAAGTATAAACACTTTGATTCTTAATATACTGCTAGTTCATATATCCATGTACAGTGTTCTTTGGCATTGTACTTACAAATAACCAAAATAAGCATATATTCATAAGTATTCTTCCAATAAGAGTTGTACTTGTCTAAATGCATGTGGGCTTCTTTTATAGCACAGGATGTAGAAATGGAGATTCTAAGATGATGGTGGTAAAGTTCATCACTGACTTTTCTTTGTGTAACTCTTGTCCTCTTGCTGGCTTCTCCTTTACCTTATTTATTAGTTGGAGGGCATGTTGTGAGGTGCACTGTCTGAGGAAAATTAATAGTGATTCCAGGAATTTCCCAACTTTTCTGTCCCTTAGAACTTTCAGAAACTCCTTCACCTTCTCTATGATTGCTACTCTTTGCATGAAATTGTTGACACTGGATTCTACATCTTTTAAAGATGTATAAATACATATTTTTGATTTCTGTGATTTCTTGTTCTCCTATACCAAGGGACGTTACCCACCTGTTAGTAACCCAATGTACATTTTCATTCCAACCAAGAAGGAGTTCAGCTACCCGATCTACCCAATGTAGATGTTCATTCCAACCAACAAGGAGTTCAGCTCATGTAACAAATTAGTTTGAGACAAAACCAGTGGACACTGGTAAACTTCTGCTTAATTTAGATAAAACTTTAAACCACAATGGTTCATGTTCTCCATCCCTGGTCTGTACAGGATGTAGTTCAAGGTTCGTCATCGATAGTTTTGTTTAACAGGTTGTCAACTCTCTGACTGGACCAATTTGTGCGGCTGGGGAATGCTTGTTTCCCTCTAGTCATCTTATAGCTACCACCCTTCTAAGATTGTTTATATGGCTGTGAACCTCACAGGCTTGCTGCAGTATTATGTAAAACTCGGCAGGGAAAAATAAATATTGAGAAATGTCTGCTCCTCCCTTAAGCTGTTTACTTTCCTTACTGTCACCACAAGCAACCTTAATGCTGGAGACTGCAAATAGCCAACTTACTCTCATCTGAAGCTGTATGGGGTTTTGGCAATGACCCATTGGAAAGAGCCAGATTTGTGAATACAGTTGAATGAATAGTCGACACAAATATTTAGAAGGACGGTAACAGCATCAGGTCTGTGTCTTAAACTCTAAACATAGATTGGTTCCCTCTTTGGCTTTTGATATGAAGATTACTCCTAAATTACTGTGAAACAGGAATCACAAGTACCAAGTTTTCTTTATTTGTAAACTGGTCAAATACATTTAACTCTTAACAATGTGCTATAGAACTCTAATGGCCCACCACATTCTCTACATCATGTTATGGTCATTCATGATTAAGCAGCTCCAATACAAACATAAATTGCTTCTATAAAGTGCTTATAAAGTTCGGAGAGAACATGAAGCCTGGACCATCTACAGTAACCCCAAGTTGGTTAGTTTCACCTAGTTGGCAGACTTGATACAACACTTATCCCTTTTAGTCCACAAGTAAATAATTAGATGATGGAGAACATCTGAATCCTATAACTTTATAGATATAGTAAAATTATAATACTAGAAACCCCATAGATCCAACTGCATAACACAATCCTCACAAGTAGTTCCAAATTGCTTCACAAAACTTAATGATGCACTTTCTGCATTGAGACCACAATATTTAAATAGTGTCTTTAATTAAATGAAAGATTCACCTCTGATTATTGTGTAACAATGAGCAGTGCATCAAAAGCAACCAACCAGATATTTATATCAGATCAGCCACATTTATAGGCATCTCTTCGACAGTAGTGTTGTAAAAAGTCTCAATGTCCCAAGGGAATCCTTTTGTCCTCTTCGGTGACAAAATTAATAGCAACTCCTTTCCTGTCCAAGCGGCCTCTGCATTCAATTCTGCGTAAGTGGGCAAAATAAAGGATTATACACACAAAAAAACCTTGAGATTATAAAAGTTAAAAGATGTTCATCAGCACAAACCTGTGAATGTAGTTTTCACGGTTGGTGGTCAAATCATAGTTAATGACGAGGGAAACTTGCTGCACATCGATGACACGAGCCTACATAAAGCACATTAAAGATACCATGACCTCAATAAAGCACAAATTATGCAGAGAAACTGAGAGAAATACATTCCTGAATGGACTTGAAAATGCTATAGTAAGGTAGTACATCTATCATTTCAGACATATAGCTAATGTTCTCTCCACTATTTAAGTTTACATGTGCAAAATGTGGGGAATCTCTTCCTCTATCATAATATATCCAAAGAAATTTGACATGGGAGAATATAAAGTTTGACAGATCTACTTTCAGTAGCCACATTTTTGATCCCAAGTTCAACCACCAAACTCTATTTAATAGGTATATTTACTGGGCCACTTGATCTGCAGCATAACTGAATTCTGTTACAATATTCATTCAAACAAACCTTTTGTCTGACCTTTGTTGTTTGTTGACAAACAGTGCTGTTAACATTATCATAACTTAGGTGAACTTATAACGAAAAATTAATGTCCAATGCAAAAGTAGTTATTGAGCTTAACATTGGAATAAAAGGAACTTTACCAGCAAATCTGTTGTAATCAGCACTCTGCTGCATCCAGATCTGAACTCTTTCATGATTACATCACGTTCCTTCTGGTCCATGTTTCCATGCTAGAATAATTGGAGCTTTGCATCAGAACAGAGTCTCCAAAACAACATATTTAACCAGTACAGAGAGTCCAGTCCACGCAGGAATCTAACCAAGGCAGAGACTGTGAAGTCTCGAGAATGCATGTTCTCAGTTAATCAGTCCACCTTCCTCCTAGTGTTCAGGAAGATCAAAGTCTGGGTGATTGTTAGGGTCTTATAAAGTTCGCAGAACTTCCACTCCTTTCAGAACGGATTGAAATAAACCACCTCAGATTTTGGGCCACACCAAATACAACTGGTCAAAAATATGTGGACACTTGGCCTATGGGTCACTATTTTCAAATAGTTGTTAAAATATGTAATTAAACAGTTTACATCACTATTATCCTGTCTTAAAAAAGGATATATTTGTTTTATAAATGTTTACATTTTAAACCCTTGCACGTTTAAATACCCTTGCACAATCACTCATCTCAAAAACCTGTACAATCTCGCTTGCTATATCTAGCACAAGCCAAATGAAAGATTGAGCAAGCAATCCTTTAAGGTTTGTCAAATAATTCCTGCCCATTACAGAATAGGACTATTGCTTACAGGCCCATTCCAAATCATTTGCATTAATACGGTGCTATAACAACCCTTAATATTTTAAGAAGGCTTTCCACACAATTTGATTGTCTGTAGGAATCAGTGCCCATTCAGTCAAAAGAACTTTGTTCATGTGTTGCTAGATAGGATCACATTTACAATGTTCCCTCCAAAAGGTGTTTTTGCACACCAAACTCACCAAATCATGATTTATGGACCTCACTTTGTGCACAGGGGTGGTCATGCTGGGAAAATTAAGGCCCTGTCCCAACTGTTGCCGCAAAAGCTGGAAGCATATAATTGTCTGCAACGTCTTTGTATGCAGTAGTGTTAACCTAACCCTTCAGTGGAACTGAAGAGCGGAGCTGCCTATTATAGCTCAGCCTCAATGGGTAGTGTTCTCCTGGCATGTGCCAAACACAGATGCATCCATCAGGCTGCCAGATAGTGAATTGTGATTCACCACTCCAGAGAACGTGCAGTGGAGACGTCCTTTACACAACCACTGACAATGATTTGAATTGCCTGTAGTGACTTTAGACTTTTTTGAGGCTGCTTGGCCATGGACGTCCATTTCAGGCATCTCCTCAAACAGTTCTTGCGCTGATGTTTCCTCCTGAGGGAGGTTTGGAGTGAGTGACACAACAGAATACCCACTACAGTCTTCAGCGCTCAACAGCCCCTTTTTCTGAGTTGTTTTTGTTCTACAGCTATGTGGCTGATCTGTTGCTGCTCCTAGACGCTTCCATTTAAAAATACTGGCACTTACAGTTGGTGGGAGGAAATCTAAGAGCAGAAATTTTACCAACCGACCTGTGGCAAGGGTGCTGCCTGTGTTTTTGGAGACGGGATGGCTATATGCTTTTTTTTTACATCTGTCAGCCATGGATGTGTCTTAAACACCTGAAGTAAATCATTAGGAATCCATCAATGTTTGGCTGTATTGTTTAAAATGTGAAAATCTCTTTCACAGAATTATACTACTCATGTTGCTCTGCATTTGTATATTTACTTTAGAAAAGAGATTAGCTCTCTTTAGGAAGTTAAGAACATATGGTCAGTTGTACTCAAGGCACAGGAAGATATTTTGCTCACCTCACGTTCCACATTGATGTAGAACTGCTTGATATTCTCTAGAGTAAGTTCCTCTTTTTTCACAAGGATGAGAATGGGTTCTAGCATGAATTTTTTGATCACTTCCAAAACATCAGTGGGCATTGTAGCGGAGAGAAGTACCACCAAAAGAGAGAGGCTCAATGAGCTTGAGACTCAAACAAGAGAGGATGAACAGCCTATAAGAGATGCAAACTTCCAGGCCTGATCCTTAACATAAATATATGCCACCAGGTCTTCACTAGCTTTAACACCTTTCACTGGCAATGATGCAAGACCACCTGCTACACCTGCTCTGTTGGGGTGGTTCGTGGCAGCAAGTGAAAATGCTGCTGAGGATAGCTTGGTCCAGACAAGCACACTGAGACCTTCAGAGCAGATTAACTTTATTCACGTACAAAGTAATTATAAACACGGTGTTGGCCAATCACTGAATGAATTGTCGGCTACTCTCTGCATTGCTTTGGTTCCAGGTGATATTTACATTAGCATACATTAGCTCTATTTTATTGGTAAATGTTCCAATGAGAATGCCAAGTGAATCTGAACTAAAACGCAACAGTGAGCGCATTTCTGTCTTAGTCTGGACCAAGCTGAGTTTATAAACCCACCCTTAAAGATTTTACTTAAATGTTTTACTGATGAATGCTATTTCAACATAAAGCTGCCCAGTTTGAGAAATACAAAGCATAGAGTGGAACCAATATCACCAGTCAAAAATAGTATTGGTGCATCCAACAAACTTGTGTGAATTTGAATATTCAGGACAATGTTTAGTCATTAATCTGTCTATGCCTTAAGATCAGGTCTGGTTGCTTTGACATTCCAGAAAATAGAAAAATAAAGGTATTATGCCCGTGCAAGCTATAACTGACATTGAAATTAATCTTCACTGGCACCCACTTAAATGTTGGTGCTTAACCTTTGAAAAAATTCATAGATCTGGTCCTTGAATCCTCGACTCAGCATTTCATCAGCTTCACCCAAGACAAATATCTTGATCCACTTAGGAGCTGTGCAAAATGAGAGGAAACTTAAGGTTTTCTGCCCATGCACTTATGCGGCTATGAGTATGGTTGTGGTAATCTGGTCCAAAACCATAACAACACCAAGATGCTCCTACGAATGGAAACTGAATGTCTCTCAGAACAACACTTAAACCTGCATTGCATCTGGGAACTTCAACCTCGTATTAATTTTGGATTTCACTGCCCTAACAGAGTGAAACACTAATGATTATTAATGCCAATTCCTTTGATACTTACACAGAAACCTCCTGTTTAGCATGTCAAAGACACGCCCAGGGGTCCCAACCACTATGTGGAAAGCCTCAGACCGAAGTTTCTCCATCTCATTCCAAACATTTGTGCCTCCAATGCAAGCGTGGCAGGAGGCTCCCATGTAGTCACCAAGTGGCAAGATAACTTTTTGAATCTAAAATAAAAAACACACATCAAAATAATTCCAGTTAGCATGCTTAGCTGAACATTTTACTGCCGGGTCTCGGAGAGAGTGCACCTGTTGGGCCAACTCTCTGGTAGGAGCCAGCACCAGAGCATAGGTTTCTATCAGCTCCACATCCAACTGTTGCATGATGGAAATGGCAAATTGTAATTTATAACGTATCTTATTTGAGTTGTTCAATTTAATTTTCTTTCCTGGGGTGTTTTAAACCTGTTGTAATCTGCTGAACCCCTGGACATGTTCTGACCGAAGCTTCAGAATTCCTTTCTGGAGGAGGAGGAACACTGTTTGTGTGATGCAGCTGACTGGTGATAATGAAAACTCCACAGACCAAAAAGGTATCTTCCTTAAACTTTATTGTAAAACTTTAATAACAAAGAGGTGCTTTGAGGAAATAATGCGCGATAATTTTGCAGTAAAACACATCAACGGCACGAGAGCGTGTAGGGTTTCCTAAAGCCGGACGGAAGGCTAATGTGAATTGTAGTCAAAGACAGTTTTTCAGGGTTCGAGCTAGGTGATATTAATGACAGCGCCAGGCAACTTTGTGACACAGTTTGGGGAAGAACCTTTTCAATTCCAGCATGACTGTGTCCCAGTGCACGAAATGTAGGAGTTCAGTGAGGATGAACTTTACTGGCCCACACAGAGTCCTGACCTCAACCCCATCCAAAATCTTTGGGGTGAACTGATGCGAAGCTTGTGTGTCAGGCCTTCTCATCCAACATTAGTGACTGACTTCATAAATGCTCTACAGAATGAATGAACACTAAATTGCACAATCTGGTAGAAAGTCTTCCAAGAAGAGTAAGAGCAGTAATATTTGGAAAGGGGTAACCCACACCATATTTGAATCTATGTATTTGCATGCATTGTCAAATCCCTGTTGGTTTAATGCTCTGGTGTGGCAATACTTTGTCCAGATAGTGTTCTTATATTTATGAAGTTGCCTAGCTACATGTCTCTTTTATGGTCACCAGAAAAATGTAGCAGATCAAGCAGCACTCAGTTCTCACCCTGGCTTTGCTGCTGTGTAGTGTTTATGTGAGCTTTTTGTGCAGCTCAAATCTCACCATTTTTTTAAATAATACAACAGATATTAAAATTTATTACACAACCTATATTGATACTTTATTACACCTGAAATATAGTCCACAGTGTCAAAAAGCAAGCACTTCATTTCAGACTTCTGAGCCTTTGGGAAATGTGGCTGATAAAAAAAGTATATGCCTGCAAACTAGAGTGAAAACCGAATGTGAGTCCACGCAGATTATTCACCGTTATTCAACTCTTACCACAAACATACATAAAATTATGTAGGCTATATAGTTCAAGGCTGTGTTATATGCAAGAAATTAAGGATTGGGTGAGGTTAGAAAGGCCGGTTCCTGGAGCGAGTGTTGATTAGTCCGAGCACCGAGAAAGCACTCGCCGCTGCGGTCACCAGACTTATGGCCCCAATGGCACGGGTTGCCTGAGAAGACAAGAGACCAGACATGATAAAATACAGTGGAAAAATAGATTTGCTGTTTTTAATACACTTACGTTAACCTGTTTTGAATACACTTATGTTAACATCTTTGCCATAGCACATGACATCCAATACATCAAGCTAGAAACCTGCAGCCATTGGCTGAAATGATGAAAGGTCAGGTCATGAGTCGTACAGACCTGCTCAGATACCCCCTCCCCATATCGCAGGAGGGTGACAAAGTGCTCGCAGTTACTGCCCAACAGGTCATATGACACCTCCTGACCGATCAGGAGCTGAGCACGCTGAATGATCTCAGAGACAGGCAAAGGGGTGTGATTGTCGTCATATTTATTGTTGACACGGAACGTATCTCCCCCCACCACATCTTTCAGGAGCTGCATCCGGACCACGGCTTTTCTGCTGAACACAGACTTCACGCTGGACATGGCGGCCGCTTGACTCTCATCTGAGGGAAGAACAGAATTGAGGCTGATTGTTGCACACACTAAATGTGTTGGTAATTATGGAAAACACTAAGTTTATTAACAACATGCATGGCACCAGAATCAGAATTATAGCAGAGGGGCAATATTCAAAATCATCAACCCACACACACACAAACACACTTTGTCCCTCCCAGACCATAGCCAAGGCGTAGAGTGCTACACTCACCCCCCCACCCCAACAGGAGGAAGGTACAGTCCTGTGCCCCCTCACTCTAAAATGCTTCCAGTACCCATTGCTACATGTATGGTCATTTTTATCAGAAACACCTGCCATACTGGGCTTAACAAGTCCTTACTGTGGGCCATCTGTCACCCCCATTGTACTCTAGCCCATCTCCCCCCTCTCTCCCAGCCCTCAATGGCAAGGGGCCACCATAGGACCCCCTTTGACTGGATATTATTTGGTTGGTGGACTGTTCTTGTGGTGGCGTGTGTGTATCAGGCACAGTGGAGTTTATACTCCTCTGCTGTCCAGTTGAATACAGTTGTTTGGGTGCCCCTGGAGGGCTGAAAAAGGCACACACCTTGTACAAAGAACATCCTCCCGCACATTTTAATGCACATTTTTCCAAATTCAAAATGCTGCGAATAACATGTCAAATATGGTATATTCAAAGGTTATGGTATATTTTATATATTTTAAGCTAAGTTATTTTAAATTAAGTGTGTTAATTGTCATTTCAGCCATATACACAATACACAGTGAAAGGAAACAATGTTCCTCCAAGTGAAACACAAGAACAAAAACAGAAACACCACAAGACAAGTGCAGAACAGCAGTGAATTATTGTGCAAATAGCAGCGTAGGGCACAAAATATCCAATATACTATGAGTAGAAGGGATTTTAAGGAGGCAGTGTGGGTGTAAGTTCATTCACTTCTGTGCTGGCCACTTCCTTTGATGGACAGATATATAAAAAATATGCAGCAGCAGAGGGACTGCAGTCAGTAATGGTAACCCTGGTGCATTTGTGGTAGGTGTTCCTAATAAAATGGCCAGTTTCTGTAAGCACAAGGTAGAGGGATCTAAAAAAATTGGAAACTGGCGAGTGTAAATGCAAACAGGCCTGAGGCACTGACCCACTGGTGTGAGGTTGATGATGTAGCCGTCTCCCAGATACAGTGCCCAGTGCTGATAGGCTGGTCTGAAGATCTCGATGAGGTCACCGGGTTGGGGTTCGTTATAAGGGTCGGGTTCGTTTGTGGCCATCTGAAACAAAAATATTCCTCATGATACACAACCTAATCCAAACTCATTAAGAGAAGGTCTGTGTTGTTGTCATTAGATCAGTAACAGAACTAATTTAACAACAAAGGAAAAGACCATTCTATTCTTCTGTCAGACTTTATTCAAAGCTTTTTTGGACCATTTTTATTGGTTGGTACATCATGAAATTTAGATACAGTGTAACAGCAGCCGGTTTTGTCAAATCACATTAAAAATAAAAACACAAGGCTTTATTCTGGGACAAATGGATGAACAGCCAGCCCTGATCCTTTTGATTTCCTTTCTGAATAATGGCTTCAGTATTGGAAAAAATATGCTTTTATAACACATAAAATATTTTTTGCATAACATCTGCAAACGTCCTGCACCTGACAAAACTGGTGTCTGCAGAACTTTTTATTTTTTTCAACAAAGCCAAATGTATAACAATTCATATGTAATATTCACGTTCCATGCAGATACAATGAAAGGTCAGTTCTAGACAATCACTGGACAGCTTGAAATAGATCACTTATTACCAATCCTTTACTTAAATACCAATACAGGTGACTTTATCAATGATACCAGTAGAGCAGTAGTTCTAAACCTTTTTTGAACGAACGCCCCCTGACACACACACACACACACACACACACACACACACAAAGAAATAGGCTATTATAATAATTGACAGATGAAGCTTACGAAAATATATTGCCTAATAATAATAATGAGGATGATGATAATCATGGTTATATAAGTGTTGCCTTTGAGTAGCCTTCTGAAGACTATGTTTAAAGGAAGTTGATCGGCTTTGTGCTGAGGTTTGTGGAGCATGATCAAATTCATTACAATAGCCTAGCCTACTTCACATGTGTGTGTAATCTACTCTTTTCAGTTAAGTGGTTGAGTAACGAGGGAAAAAACTTTTGATGCTGCATGTCGCTGTTGAGAGAGAGAGGGAGAGGAAGAGAGAGAGAGAGAGAGAGAGAGAGAGAGAGAGAGAGAGAGAGAGAGAGAGAGAGAGAGAGA
>JBBMFX010000035.1:1839767-1852408 GCA_037832545.1 Rhabdalestes septentrionalis | reverse complement strand
AAAACCTGCACCCACAGTGGCCCTATCTGGACCGGTTTGGGGACACCTGATTTAAAAGAAGGTGGAGGAGAATAGTGTGGTTTTTTATCAGTTTTTTAGAGTTATAGTTTGGGCAAATCTGATACTGGTGGGTATTTAGTAATTAATTATAGGAGTAAGGAGAACATAAGGGAGAAGGGAATGAATTTTTAGGGCAAAGAGGGTAAGAAGAAAGATAAAGGTATATGGGGTAATTTAATAATGTAGGGAGTAAGTAAATGGTGTTAGGAGTATAGATAATAAGTAAAGAGTGTATGGAAAGAGTTATGGGTGTAGGGAGTAAATTAAGGGTGTATGGAGTACGTTAAGGAGGTTAAGGAGTAATTTTAGAATTTAGAGAGTAAGGTAAATGTGTAGGGAGAAAATTAAGGGCATAGGGAGTAAATTAAGAGTGTAGGGAGTAAAATAAACATGTAGGGAGTAAAATGAAGATTAAGAGAGTAAATTAAGAGTATAGGGAGTAACTTAAGGGTGTATGGATAAAATTAAGGGTGTATGGAGAAAATTAAGTGTGTAGGGAGTAAATTAAGTGTGTAGAGATTAAGTTAAGGGTGTATGGAGTTATGGAGTATGTTAAGAGTATAGGGAGTAAAATAAGGGTTAAGAGAGTAAGTTAAGGGTGTATTGAGTAAATTAAGAGTGAAGGGAATAAACGTATGGGTGTATGTAGTAAGTTACGTGTGTAGGGATTAAATTAAGGGTGTAGAGAGTAGGTAAGGGTGTATGGAGAAAGTTAAGCGTATAGTGAGTAAGATAAGGTTTAAGAGAGTAGGTTAAGGCTGTATGGAGTAAGTTGAATATGTAGAGAATAAGTTAAGTGTGTAGGGCGTAAATTAAGGGTGTAAGGAGTCAATTAGGGTGTAGGGAGTAAATTAAGTGTTTAGGGCAAAGGCTGGAGGGAGTAAAATCAGTCATGTCTGAATGAATCTCCCCCAGCTCGCCTCCTCACAACCGCAGAGGGGCGCTGGCGAGCCGGGCCCAGCTCTCGCGAGAGCACCGTAGAAAGCTCTTCCTCCTCGTTAGGTTTAGCGTGACAGCCGCGGCAGGAGCAGCAGGTCTGGAGACGCGGTCCTGAGTCTAGTAGACAGGGAAACATGCTGGGCCGGGGTGTTTTAGACGGTCGCACGGCTCGGCTCTGTTGATGGTGTGCGAGCCGCTGCGGTTGTTAGTGTTGTTGTTTTTGTTGTGGTTGTGGTCCCTGCTCCGTCGCTCGCCCCTACAGCTCCTCGGACCGCCGCGCCCTTCGGCACCATGACCGGGGAGAAGATCCGCTCCCTCCGCAAGGACCACCAGCCGGGCAAGGACGAGGAGGACCTTCTCGAGCCCGACGAGGAGGGGGCCACGGGGACATTCACTGGGGTCGGAGGAGGTGGAGGTGGAGGTGGAGGTGGTGGAGGTAAAGGCAGATCGAGCCGGATCTTCAGTAACCACAAACTGGTGAGGTCTCCCTCCCAGCAGCGGGACTCCCAAATCAACGCCAACACCGCGGCCACGGTGGACGATAAAAACAAAAACCCGATCCTGCAGGGTAGCGCGGACTTCCCAGTGCACGAATGCGTTTTCAAGGGAGACGTCCGGAGGCTGTCGTCTCTCATCCGGACCCAGAACATCGCCCAGAAGGACCTGCACGGTGAGTCCCCCGGGCCCCGGCTCCTGGGGTTTAAAACGAGAGGCTGTTGGGTCCATAAAACTCCTATTTAATGTAGTTATAACCTTTTTATCTGTTATTCAAAACCACCAGTTATTTTATTCACGCCTTGCTTCTCTTCATGTATAATGTTGACAATAGTGGTAATGAAGTTTTCATGTATTTCACTTACAAACAGAATCAGACTCTTAGTATTTACAACCGGCCCTCCGCCCAGAGGCTTATAGGCGTCTTGAGTAAACTCCTGTTCAATGTCAACATACCATTTTTATGTACTATCCAGAACCACCACATAGTCTATTAATGTATTCTATCTTAATATACGTTATGTAGGTAAAAGAGAAAATGTGCTAAATCTGAAAAATGTATATAGTTGCCTTACAATCAGAATCAGACCCTTGATGTTTACAACCGTTCCTGTGCTCGGAGGCTATTGGGTAGCTTAGCCTGTACTAATTAAACTCGCGTTTAATGAAAAATATTCTCTGTACTAGTGAAATAGTGGTACATCTGAAGAACTCTTTCAGACTCTTAATTTTTACAATCGGCTGCTAGTTAACTTAGGATTTGCTTAAACTCTTTTAGCTCCAGTTCTGCCACATAAACAACCATTTAATTTCCTATTCCAAAACCAGTTATTCTCCTCATATCTTCTGCCTTTTCGTATGTAATGTTGGTAATGGTGAAATACTAACTGTTAAGCAAATACACATTTTCGTGTATTTGCCTTACAGTCAAAGTTATTATCAGAATGTAATGTTCACAATCGGTTTCTAGTTACGTTAATCTCCTTTTTAAGTGCTATCCAGAACAACCAGTTATTGTATACATTCTGACTTTACATATGTAATGTCGGTCATAGGGAAATTGTGATAAATCTTTTAAAAAATGCAGTTTTCATGTACATACCTTACAATCAGTATCAGACGCCTAATGTTTACTACTTGCTTCTAGTTAACTTATCATTTGCTAATAAAACTCCTCTAACTCCAGGTCTATGCTGTACGTGAATCAACCAGTTATTCTATCCATATCTTCTGCCCTCATATAAATAATATTGGTAATAGTGAAATAGTGGTGAATCTGAGCAAAATTAAGAATTAGACTCCTAATGTTTACAGCTGTCCCTCTCCTTGGAGGCTGCTGGTTACATTAAACTCCTGTTTAATGTCAATACAACATTTTATGAGCTTTCCAAACCACAGTTATTCTGTTCATGTCTTCTGCCTTTATATATGTAAAGTTAGTAATAGTGAAATAGTGGTAAATCTGAAAAATGTATATAATTGCCTTTCAAACAGAATCAGGCTCTTAAGGTTTACAACCGTTCCTCTGTTTGAAGATTGCTGGTTAACTTACTGTGTACTAATTCCTGTTCAATGTAAAAATGACCTTGTTCATGTGCTATCCAAACCACTAGTTGTTGTTTTCATGTCCTCTTCCTATGTGTAATGTTGGTAATAGTGAAGTTCTGGTAAAAAATATATATCTTACAATCAGAGTCCAAATGTTTATAACTGGCTAATAACTTAACATGTTGGAAGCCTAGTAGTTAGGGCATTTGCCCTGAGATCAGGAAGTCATGGTTTCAAATCCCAAGACTGCTAAGCACCTCTGAGGTACCCTGAACACAGTACTGTCCCCACACTCTGCTCCCCGGGCGCTTCACTGGGTGAATGGGTTAAATACAGTGGAACATTTTTGTGCTGTAGTGTGTTCATGTATGACAGAATGGTCACCTTCATTAAATTTTCACAAAATTGTCACTTAAACGTCTCTTACTCCAGGTTTGATAATTTTGGCTGCAAACGTACACTGCTGAGAAGTAGCTGAGGCATTTTAACAAGTATTTTCATGTTTTAGTAAAGTTTAAACAGTCTGGTTACAGTTGTGTTGGTCAGTAGATTAAGTAAATTAGCTGTAGCCTCAGTGTCCATCTCACACTTAGGTTGCCAGATCACCTGTTTAGGGTTTCTGCTGATTGTTTCATAATGAAAATGCTGATTACTTGTTGCTATTTCTTTTCAGATTTAAGAAAACTTGCTTTAAATGCCGGTGTCAGCCAGCACGGGGAGGTGGCTGTGCATCTTTTAAAATCTATTTTAAACACTATATATTGAGGAAATCACTTCTTGAGTTCTCTGCATTTAACCCATTCATCAAGTGAAGCAATGTGCAGGGGAGGTATCTTGCTCTAGGTTGCCTCAGTTCGGCAGTCGCGGGATTCAAACCCACAGCCATTAGATCACAGGGGCAACACCCTAACCACTAGACCACCTCATCCAGCAGTTTGGACCAGTCTTGTCTGAGTCTGGAGAGACTCACACAGGTTAAGGTTTACATGGAGAGTCAGTATGGAAGCTTACAGTATTCTAGCTTAAATGGTTTCGTTTTTTAAATGACGACATAACACAATCTTATGTAGTTGTTAATGCCTGTCAGATGCCTAATTGGCTTCCTCACACCCACTCGCCAGTCTGTCTCAAGCTCAAGACAGCATAGGAGAGCAGCGTCAATCCTGTTGTGAAATCAGTTCGAGGCGAAGAGAAGTCGGCGTGGTTTTGTTCGAAAAAAGCCCCTACACTAAGCTGATTTCATTCCTGGGTGTGAACTCATAAGCTAGATCCACGTGCAGTGCTGATGTCCCAGGTTTGCTTTTGAGGTTCTGGTTCCTGCATCATCCTTGCTTTCATTCTGAAAGTGCACATCTGGTTCTGACGTACCGGAATAAGTCATGCTCTCGAGCTGGGTCATGACTTTTTTTTTCTTTCCCTTTTTTTTTTATTACTCTGAGCCATTTTGTAGACTTACTGTAGTCTTGAATTATTTGTTTTCATGCCTCATGTAGTATTAAACACAAATCCTAGGCTCTGGTGCAAAATGTGAAATGTGGCGAGTGCATGTGACAAGACATGGAACAAAAAAGCTTCTCCTGAGTGGATAGTGGATCTTGATTCAGAGCTCTGACTGAATGTAAGGCATCAGAGCAGGGCGGAATGCTTTTAAAGGGGAACTCCACAGATTCGTCAGAATTTATGTGAAGTTTAAATGCTGAATCAGTCTCTCCGAGTCCTTGGTGAAATGTTTTTGAGCCTGTGAAATGGTGGTGATAAACGGGGTGTTTGCAACATCTACAGTGTAAATATAGCCGTTTTATGTACCAGTTATTCTATTCATGCCCTTTGCCTTTTTGTATGTAATGTTGGTAATAGTGAATTAGTGGTACACTTATCAAAGTCAGAATCTTTATTGATCCTGGAGGACATTTCTAATACACAGAGACACAAAGACAAGAGCAATATAGAATATAATGTAAGGATAAAACTGTCAAGAAAATACTCTGAAAATACTATCAACCTTATGCTATATGCACAAAATACTCTGGTCAGTAAGAGAGTTGGATATAAATTATATATATGTATATATTATATATATAAAAGATTGCTTCTGATGTTGATTACTATTTAACACAAATAGTGGCTTGGAGTTCTTTATGCTGAGTCCATTATTGCATGTAATAGTAACATAAGTACGGAAAATGTGCGTAATAGATATTCTACGTATTGATTTATCCTACATGTACCTCTCTGGCTGTTAAACAAAAGTGTCAAAACCTTTTGAAAACTAACATTTCACATTAGGCAATGTATTCATAACCATTTCATGTAGTCATAAATTTCTGTATGGAAGCTTTTAGAGGCATTACACTCTCCAGATGTCTGGTCGCTCCACTGTAAACCATTTCAGATCACACGACTCAAAAATGTGCTTTTTTTTGTTAAACCTGAGTATTAAAATAAAGCACATTTTCAGTTCAGCGACACATATTTGTGTTCGTATCTGGAGAATACTGATTCATGGAGTCTTTGTGGGTGGGCTGACATAATGCTTACTTTCATAATGATTGTTCCCATCTCTTTTTTCCCTTTTCTTTTACAGGAAACACTCCTCTTCATCTGGCTGTAATGATGGGTCACAAAGGTAAGGAGGAACTGCTGTTCTGTTGAACTACTTTAGGGCTACACTTTGCTGTTGGAAACCAAATAGAATGACTTTGAACTGTGTTTCAGTTTTTTTTGTATCCTACAAATGAGCAAAAGTCATCGATTGACAACACCCTGGTTAAAAGTGTAAATCGACGACTTCACCACAAAGCAGTTTGATGCATCACAAAATCTCACATCAAATAGGAGTGATGATAATTCAGATTTATTTTAAAAAGGAGGTGGAGGGAATGTGCCTGGTTATCTTCGACACAGTTTGAAATGTAAAATATCCTCAGATTTTTGTTTACCACTGCCACCCACTTCTTCTACGTTTCAAGAGTAAAGAAGTAAATGCACCATCATTTCCAGCTCCCACCGAATCCACAATTGTGATTCAAAAAAGTTTGTGGGCTTGCATATTTTCGTTGAAAACTGTGAAGGTTGGTAAGGGAGTAATTGGGGGTGTCAGAGAGTTGGCGCCTTTTTGTGCCGTCCGATTTCCTCCTCTTTGAACCACTTAAAGAAGCTATAAGGGGAAGACGATTTTCATGTGATGGTGTAAAAGCAGCGTGGCATCAGTGGCTGCACGCTCAACCTAAAACTTTTTTTGCTGATGGCGTTAAAAATTGGTATGATGCTGGGAAAATTGCACCATAAAGGAAGCTGCCTGGGTAGTTGTTTATTTTTTTAATTCATGGTGTATTTACAAAAGTGCGGAAACTTTTAGTTCCAGTAACCAAGCTGGTTTTGTATTGATTTTTACATTTGGAAGTAGCTTGATGTTTATTAGTCTAAAAAACATTTATTCTATTTTTATAATCAATTCTGCCTTCCCTGACGTGATGCAGTTTAATCAGCACCTTGAGAGAAGTGAACTGTTGTCTGAACTTCAGAACCAAACCTGATGAATGTCCAGCTCCTCATGCCTGTTTATCTCCTTCGCTCCAGTTCTCTATTCCAGGAGTGTGTGAACTGTGTTCGAGTGCAGCCCGACTACAAAACAAGGCATTTGGTAAATTGCGCTCTGTGTGTTCTGCCTCTGTTGATAAAGCAGACTCTAAAACTTTGTCTACAAGGAGAATGCAGCAATTTTCCTCTGAAGAAGCATTGTGCTTTTTTCCCCTGCGACTGTGTTGAAGCTCATACTTCTTGCATTTAGTGACTGTCCATTAGGCCTGCACTGTGCCATTTTCCAGCTCTCACCAATGGTTTTCTTCAGAAATGACTGAACGGGCAAAACTCAGCTTTCCTCCCCATGCAAGATGAATATAAACAAGTGTGTTTTCACATAGAAGATGTTTGCTTGCATTAAATATACTGTATCACAACAAATTCATGAATGCCTGATGTTGAGAGAAGGTCAGCGCATCGCCCTAATTTGTATTGTGAGCTTGCGGTTTTATAAAACATTGATGTACAGGTGAATGTACTATGTATATTTTAGCAGATGGCTCCTTTTTCCACTTCACTAATACACTGCAGGCTGTTCAATGATTCAGGTGATCTGTAAATGATGTTTGAGTAAGATCTCTCGGCAATGAAATTGATTATTAATAATCATGACATGTCTAGTAGGGCAGAACAATATATCATCTGTTACTGTGATATTGGTCTTTTATGATACTGATATTGGGGTCACAGTGTGCAAATGAGCCTCTAAAGAGTCACTGTGTTTTTGACCGTGTGACCAGTTACAGCTCTGGGTTTTTTTAAGCAAATTCTATTTAATCCATAAAATTCAAAATGCTGTTTCTGTTATTGTGCCTTTTAGACTGATATATGCCAATTATCTTTTTTCTGATTGGCTGGTTTGTGTTAAAGATCATAAGGCATCACGAATTTCCTCAGGTTTGGGCAGGGCAGGTAAAAAACTAACAAACACTGTGCAGTGGGGTAGCATTGCATGCTCTCCACCCTGCTCTCTACCATCCCTGCATTAATAATAATAACAATAATAGTTGCATTACTGAAGTATAAAATAACCTACATTTATCTCCCATCAGTCTGTGTCCAGACTATAATTTATAATGCATTAGACCCAGCCAACCATTAGGCCTATAATTAAAGCTTATCAGTAGCTTTATTATCATTTTAAAATTGTGGTTTTGGTCAATGCATGTGTTTCAGAGTGTTGATTTAATGGGCTTTGCCAGTGTTTTCCCAAAATTTTCCCATAACTGTGTTACAGTGCCAAATCCCAATGATGACATAGCCGACTTCATCAGAGAAATGTAAAGAAAGGTTGCATGTAAAGTGAGATGTAAGAGAGTGAGTTGCTTTCCACTCACATGGGTTACCTGATTATTCGCGATGAATCACAGAATATTATGTGATTTATTACAATAAAAACCACATTTTAAATAATGTGAATTCGGAGGCACGACATGGGCATTCTGTAATCTCACCACTTCTGTATTTAAGGTGGACTGGCCGGGAACACACACTTTCTGTATTTAAAGTGCCCAGCTTTAGCCTCGTCATGTTTTTAGAGACAGAGAGAGGGGGAGAGGGCAAAAACAGCCAACAAAATAGTCCCTGAAAGAACCCCAAAGTGGTCTTGAAGAAGAGCTGAGAGTCATCTCTGATATTCATTTTGCTTTTGGGTTGTGTGCTCAAAAAAAAAAAAAAAGAGGAAAATTTGCAAACACTGCAAAATATTCCCACAGTTACACAGTTACAATTCAAATATTTCTGCAAATCTCAACTTAAACATTAATGTAACATAATCAAAGATAAAACCAAAGCTATTTGCCTCTCCAGGGCATTCATGCTTTATCTAGTGTGTTAGAGAACAAGTAACCCTCAAAGTGTCCAGAGCGTGGGGGCAGAACCATAGCAGGCATAACCAAATGGCGGACCTCGCTCCGAATCCGGACTCACTGATGGTTCTGTCTGGACCCGAGACCAGTCTGATATGAAATTCACAAGATAAAGTGATTTTCATGGAGCATGATTTTAGACGGTTGTGGCTATTGACAGCGGCTGCTGCTGTTCCAGTTAATATGACAACAACTTAACTCTAATAGTGATGGGAATTTCGTCTCTTTTCAGAGAGCTGGCTCCTGTGGCACGGCTCTCAAATAAGAGCCGGTTCTTTCAGCTCCCAGTGGGCTGTTAGCTAAGTAACATCGGTAGTCGCGAAACCGACCGATCAAGAGATCCAAACTGCCCAACCTGCGGAACTAAGCGTAGATAATGACCCAAAACCTGACCCGACCGAGGAAAAAAACAATTCGTTTACAAAATGTTATGATCAATAATTAAATGCGTTTTGTAACTTTTCAGTTCATTTTCCTGGGACTTCTTTTATTTATGGTAAAATAGTTAGTTGTACACTCAGTTCATTTCCTGAATTGGGAACTGAACAATAAATATTGTATAAACTATATGTAAATGTGGACATAATGGAAGGCTATAAGACATAAGATAGACTTGAGTTCGAACCTTTTACTTGGACGAAACTTAATAACTGGACCTCGATGACTTAATTGAATATCCCTGCGTTATAGCATCTGCAAAGGGGGAGCAACTTCATATGAAATGGATCTAAAAGCACCCATGAACACAAAAAAGCAACAAATATTAATGTGTAGCAGTGTAATCACGATACTAATATTTTCTTCACATTAGGAATCCCTAATTTACAGTCGTAAAAGAGCATTTTCTGTTGTCCGTGTCCTAAAGATTCTGGTCTATTAAAACAAATTTACTTCAAAATGATCTTTTATAGTTTATTAAGCCAAATTGAAGTGTAATGGTCAAAGTCAGAGGTGGGCAGGAAAATCACAAACACAGTGTCTGTTGTATGATGGTGTCCCACATAAATATGCAGGATAAAATGGCGGCTTTTACCCTGGCTTGAAATCCCAGTGGGAGTCTGTGGGAGTCAACAGCCACCATATCATAAACCACGCCCACTACACAAAGCAAAGGTAGAAATCACCTAATGTAATCAGAAACTGCTTCAATCTGTGAGGATGCGCTTAAATATCCAAACAGCAAATTTAAATATTTTGGAATTTAACTGCTAGATCATTTTGGAAGATCTTTTTTTTTTTTTGGTCCCTTTTTCTGTTTTTTAGCTTGTTGATTATTTGCTCATTGAAATCCAGCAAATTTGAGTACTTCCCTTACATATTCATGTGCCTTTTTCTTTCTTTGTGTGCTTTTAATTGCTGTGAAGACCAGACTTTTACCCAAAAGAGCATTAATTTATTTGGCGGGTCCACGTAAATCAAGCTTAACTTTATTCAAATTTGCTACGTTTACTCTGCCCGCTTCTCATGCTGTCACAGGTTCTTGGTTCCAGTCCAGCAAAGTTTCGGTGCTGATTCAGAGCACAAGAAAGGCACTGGCTCCAGTTTAGTGGAAAAGAAGTGACAGCCTCCTTTACTTTTTACTTACTGACTTCTCAAAAAGATGTAGAAGAAGCTACAATAAGTTTCTCAAGCTCCAGTTTAGCATGTGATGAATATATATCTCACTCGAAATCTCATCAGTCACCATTTACTGTAATATTGGGTATAGGCCTGCCGTTTGGTGGATGCAAATCAGTGATTATAGGTTCATTAATTGTTAGCTACTTTTGGCTTGAAGTGCAAAAATAAAGAAAGAAATTTTAGAGTCATTTGCATTTGTGAAAATTAGTGTAGGTGAGATTTCCTGAATGAAGTAACAGCGTATGTTAAGCTTTCTGATTTAGTCATGGTGGACAGAGAAAGAAACTTTCCAGCTCAAGTGTTGGGACAAGTGCCCCATCTGCAGCCCGCACACGTTCGTCCAGGGCGTCTGATTGGCCAAGACAGTGAGGCCTCCGCTCCAGTGGTGAGCAGGCAGCACTCCAGCACTTTGCGTCCTCTCCGCTGATGAAAGCCGAGCCAAGCAGAGCGAAGCCGTCCTCGTTCTCTGTAATAACTGGCCCTAGCCGGAGCTTCTGCCTGGGTGGCCCAGGAGGAAGAGGACGCGCGATTCGCTCGGCTCGTCTGCTCTTTGTTACATAAAGCGTTTCTGCTAAATACTGGCATTATTACACAATTGAGGTGGGGGTTGGGAGGTTTATAGGTCAAAGCAGGGAAACGGGAGAGGGCATGCTTACGTCACGCCGCAGGACCGGCTCTCGGCGGTGGCCCTTTAGGAGCAGACTTTGTGCTTCCACTCCAGCGGGCCAGAGCGCGTCTCGTCCAAACCCAGGCTCAGCGATTTACACCCACACTCCCTGCACTGGACTTCTGGGAAAATATTCTCTCGCTTCTCTTCTCTCACTTCTGCCAGTTGCTTCTGACTCCAATCAAACTTAGCCATTGACTCTGAACACAAAGGTTTAAGATTTACCACTAATCCATAGTTGTGTGTGTGTGTGTGTGTGTGTGTATACATACACACAGACACACACACAATATCCGTGTGTGTGTGTGTATATATACAACAAAAATACATACGTAGAGTTACATATCTTGCTGTGTTATATTAAATTCTACCCATCAGCCTGTTAATTGACCTTATCAATTATGCATATGAATGAGTTTGGCATTAAATAAACATGATTAGATTAGTGGATGGAAGTCTACACTTATCAGCATGCTCGGGCCCTACTGCTGGTCTCTTAGTATGCCTCAAAGCTGTAAAGTAAAAAGATAATTTTGGCCTTATAAAGAAAACATTGCTGTTGCTGTTACAGCAACCTTGTAACCTTGTTTCTTATCTCTTTTAACTTTTGGACAAATGGACCAGCCAAAATATTTCAGTAGTATACACTGATGCTGTTTTACCTCAAGTTCATTTTCTGAGGTACTAGGTTTTGTTTTGACAGTAGTGCGATGATATGCACATCTTTAGTAGCAAATTATGTGAGGATTAAATGAGGCCTTTGTTTCAGCTGACCTGAAATGTATTCACTGAAATGGGCCAAGCGTCACTCGAGCAAGATCCTAGTGGGAGGAATAAAGCTATTGTTTAGCACCATTAAGGCTAAAGCAGTGGTGTGCCTTTTGCTAAATAATTAGCACAGTCAATTGTGAAGGGTTGCAAAACAGTTTTTTTCCCCTGCTAATGAACTGGAGGGCCACTGGTTTAACTGTATGTCTGTTTTCGAGTCAGGTTTTTGGAACAAGGGCCATGGTTACTTAAGGGGAAACTGACAGTTTGCTGCTGCTTTTAAAAAGTAAAAAGAGGAATACACACAAGCGTGCGACTCTCTTGTTTAAACAAGAACAGACAGAAAGGAAACAACGTTATTTTTGTGGATTCGCAGTGAAAATAAACACGTTAGTGCCAGCGTCGTCCCCACCCCGGTCGAGCACGAGCCCTTTTTATTGTGGGTGTCTTGTTTTAGTTTGGTTACCAGGCGAGGGCTTCATTAGGTTTTCTAGAGCTGCTGGAGTTGGACATGTTCCCCAGGGAGGTGGAGACTCCAATACAAAATTAGAGCTGTTCCTTTGTGCCTGTGGCATAAGAGTGATGTTAAATTAAGCTTCCTGGGCCTCTTTCTGAGTTTAAACAGGAGAGTGTTCAATTTGAATGGAGCAGAAGTCCTGTGCATCTTAATGTGTTTTCTTGTTTAAGTTTAACATTTCTTTTTTTTAAATTTTTTAAAAACTTTTTTACATTTCCACAAATGTTTTGCTTCAAATGTGAATGTGCTGCTTCTGTTTTCTATGTTTAATGCAGTTCCCGTCTCTCTCTGTTCCTCAGAGTGCGCCCATCTCCTGTTGGCCCACAATGCACCTGTAAAGGTCAAAAACGCTCAGGGATGGAGTCCTCTGGCAGAGGCCATTAGCTACGGAGACCGACAAATGAGTAAGTTAATGTTAGCGGGGGATTAATTTACACTAGGGGTGTGAGGATGTGAGTTTTCAGTATTTTTTGTGCTGAAATGGTCATTCTAATGAGCCCTATTTATACACACACACACACACACACACACACACACACACACACACACACACACACACACACACACACACACACAC
>JBBMFX010000035.1:1804603-1815636 GCA_037832545.1 Rhabdalestes septentrionalis | reverse complement strand
CCACTACACTACTAGCACCACAGGACTCTTTTTTTTTTAAGTTAGTATCACAATACTGTGACTGTTCATTATGCAGCCCTCTTCTAACACAACTCCCTTTAACACTGAGATGCTCTTGAAGGCCCTGAAAGGATTAAGTGGATCAAGTGTGTGAGATTAAAGTTAGATGAATGGTGCTTCAACACCCTGACCCTGCAGCACACTGAGAACAGAGAAAGGGCATCACTTACCGATGGCACTGGATTGGGTGTGGGTAGAAGCCCGCCCCCTGGCAGCAACCCTGCCACGGCATTGGCTGGAGCCAGCAGCGACAGAGCTTTAGACTCATCGGGTATCACTCCTGCAGGGTGGGAGGGGTCGAGGGGAGAGGGGGAGGGGAGAAAAAGAGAGAAACTGAAACAAGACCTGGTACACCTGGCACATAATAGACCCACAAAGTCAAGACAATATACTTCTGTTCAACTTTACGTTTGACATCAGAGGTATCTAAGACATGAGGTCCCTTTACAGAAGAATAATTGCATGATTCTACAAAAAGAACAAGAAAAAAAATGTCACTAGACACACTGCCAAGATGTTTTCACCTGAACTTGATTTTTTAAGTCATGAACCAAATGTAAGCAAGCACAGTCGGCTGTCCGGCGGGAAGTGCTCTCATGTTTCATTAGTTGTTTTATGAACAAGCGACTCACGTCGGCTGCTTCGCTATGAAAGCACACAGAGACATCAAGATAGACAAAACAGAGTTTAGGATTTGGTTTAGAGGGGGGGGGTCAACATCAAATGACAGTTCTCATTTCTAATGGACTGACTTATTCTCACTACAGAAAATAAGATCTACCAAATAAAGCTGCTTTTTTTTCCAAAGGGTTTTTGCTGGTGTCCAAAAGAGATTTGTTTTAGTGTGAACATGCTACTACAAATAAAAAACAGCAGGACTGCCAGCAAAAGCCCACTTTACCTGAACTAGTTTGGCAAAAGCTGAAGAGGAAAATTAAAGAGTTAAACAAATAATGGCATTTGTAAGACTCATGGAATCCACAGGACGATGCAGCAAATCTGCAAATAATGTATTTTTCCACAAAAAAATGCAAAAGAGAGAGAGGGGGGGAGCGCGAGAGAGAGCGAGAGAGAGAGCGCGAGAGAGAGGGAGCGCGAGAGAGAGAGAGAGAGAGCGCGCGCGAGAGAGAGAGAGAGAGAGAGAGAGAGAGAGAGAGAGAGAGAGAGAGCCACAGAACAAGCAGCAGGACAACACTGTTGACGGCACGCTCTGCTTGAAGGACGGGCAGAAACAGGGAAAAGAACTGGAAAACACAACAACAAAAGACAACCACCGTTATTAAAGGTATTCAGCCTTTTCTTACGAGTCATGTGGAGAATCAATAGGACATTCTAAACCACCACACTGAAACGAATGAGTCCCGAGTCACTCTACCACTGCGCTGGCAAGAGGCGGTCCATACTTCAGAAGCCAAAGAACAAAATCAAAATAAGAGTCGACCACATATATATATATATATATATATATGTATATATGTATATATGTATGTATGTATGTATGTACATTTATGCTCTATATCTACATTAAGCACCAAAACCTGGGATTGTAATTTTTAAGTGTTTAGTGCTTTTGGGTAAACAATTCTGATGCTTTCCTCCCCAATAATACATGTTATTATTTGTTAGAAGTGACTAATTAGATAAATATACATTTCTGATAGACATTTTTTGTCAATGTCTTATTATACAGGCATAAAATGTCATAAAAAGAATGAATGACTTCTTGTAATATGTTACATTCTTTTTTACCTGGAATGATATATAAATCAGATAAGGCCATTGGAACAAAAACTCCACATTCCTGATAAATCTGGCCTTGTGCTTGTCATTGGTGATCCTCATGAAACAAGTTTTAAAATGATTATATAATAACATGAATGCAATACTTGCCATTTGCTACAAATGACTGGACTAATCTGGAGCTGGACTATACTTTAGAATAAATAGATATAATTCAGGTAGAAATCATTTGGTGAAATCTTTATAGGAACAGACCACACTTCACAGTAGAACTGCACACCGACTTACCTCGTTTGCCACTGGTAGAATGACTCGAGTAATTTTGGTGTGACAACTTGAGTTCAAATTGAAAATATTGGAAACAATGCATTTAAGTGTAGGAATAGCCCACGGTGAGAAGACGTGGAAAGAGTGACTTCAATTGCTTCCTCATTTATGCATGCAAAACCAAACAGAAACTGAACAGAAGCCACTGAACAGTATTCCTTGGATAAAGTTTGAAAATGTGAAAAAAGTTCCAAATGTGTTATGAGTCCAGATGTTTCCTGTTCTGGTCTAAATACTGAAAAACACATTAAATGACTTTCTGCAGTAGCACACAGATGTGGCAGGCAGCAGTTTGGTTTTTTAAAAATGCTGAAGAACTTTAAAGTTGATTTTGTATTCATACTGAATTATGAATATATATCTATTCTAAATAATCCTTTTAGTCTTTAGGGAGACATTGAGGTACAGAGTCTGACACACACATGTAATGAAGTGTTATTATTTAGCAGCTGGACAGCTCATCCCAAACCCCCTCCCCAACACACACACCCCACACACAGTTCCCTGATACAGCAGGAGACCTGTCAGTCAGCAGCCGGCTCTGCATTTGCCTTGTCCACTACAAAGGTCACACACACACAAATAAACACACACACACACACACACACAAACAGAGAGAGTACAAAAAACACACAATAAAAGGAAATGAGCAAATGTGAGCTGGGACATGGTCTGCTCAGATCCATCTTCACTTCATGCAATACTTGTCTAATGAATGTACACTCCATGGACATAAGTGTTGGGATGCCTGACCATTACATCAACAGGGACTTTAATGACTTTGCATGCAAATACATAGATGTTAATAAGGAGTTGGCTGCTGTAACACCTTCCATTTTTCTTGGAAGGCTTAGAAAAACGGGTGTGTCCCAATACTTTTGTCCACATTAAATGCATTCATCTGTGGAGTCAACAGCTGGGTCAGGTTTCTGTGCATCACTCATTGGAATGTGCAGAACTGTTAAAACATCACACACTGTTTTAAAGATGGGCACAAACCTTCAGCGAATGGCACGACGATCAGGGCTCTGTCCACGAAGACCGTGTTCGTCAGATGCTGGGAAACTCCAACTGATTCAGATTCGAGGAACTTTACAAAACAGACACGTGAAGTCACAGGCAAGGGAGAATCACTGGAAGAAAATATAAAGGCTTTTGCAAGATGTATATACAGCCCTAACATTTAGACACACCTTCTCCAAACAAACTGGCTCAAAACATTTCACACCACCTAGAAGAATCCCGGGAATTACACTAGAGACCTCCTAAATCTGGACCCCGGGTCACGGCCTACCTGAACAGCAGTTTGGGCGTGAAGTTAAGACCTGATGGTTTTTGAACAGATGGAAAATAACAAAATGCAGAAGTTAGCTACAGGGAAACAAACCATTCATTATAACCATTAACCAAAGTAATTTTATTGCATTCAGTAATATCTTATAGGACTGAAATCTTGCAAGATGGGCACCAAAAGGTCTTGCATAAGACTGGGTATCATTTGTTTTCCAATTAACAATGCAAATACTGATACTATCCTATCAATCATAAAATAAAACTAGGTGTAGCTTTAACAAGAGGCGAACAGGAAAAGGAACCTTTTCTGACCACAAAGGACTATTGAGATATGATGTCAATGGGATTTTTTATTCAACATTTTGTTGAAATCTAAATTATTTTTTGTGGTTTAATATTAAATGGTATTAGGCCTGTTATGCCATTATTATTACATCAGTTGAAAATGGACACAACAACAATATTTTTGTTTACCGCAATAATTTCTGGGACATTTTATCATTTTTATCGTATTTGAGCGACAGGCCTAAATGATATATAATAATAATCACTAACTTAGATAGAAAATTGGCATCATAATGTCTGTGTAATTACAGCCACTTCATTTACTATCCAAAACTATGTAACAGCAGATGTTTGACATGATATTTACTTGACGTTCCTCTGGAACTGAGAGACTCAGTAATGTTGAAGTAATTCAGTTGTTATGATTGAAGTATCAAATATCAATTTCCAGAACTTTTTGAATATAGTTTAACTGTTTTTCAAAACAGCAATAATATTTTACTGACAAATAATAAAGTACTTCAAAAAGGTGCTAAAATATCTGTCCGTTTCTGTAAACTAAGCAGCAGTCTGTGTTGAATTGTTTCTGTGAGGACAGAAACATGGATGCAACCACTTATATCTGCCTATTTAGGCTCCAAACAGGGTAACCAATCAGAACAGGAATTAGTTACAGGTCTCAATATTGGTTAATTCATAACCATCAGCCGCTTTAATCCTAAATACAGGTTGAAAAACAGTCGTGAACAAATAATTACTATTTTTGTACATTCAATCAGATTACGTTTTAGAAATGAACCTCAGAGGGGATAAATACCAGATATGTCAATAAAGTAAGGCGTCCTAAATCTACATGATTCCTCTCTCCAAACATCTCACTAGCATTAACACTGTGGGTAGAATTGACTATAGTCAAGTAAAGTGAAGCAAAGCAAAGTAAGCCCTTACAGTCACATGTGAAGACACCACACAAAAGTGTGAAACTATTCCTTGTTTAACCCCTTCACCAAGCGAAGCAGCGGGATTACCACGAACACAGCGCCTGGGGAGCAGTGTGTGGGGACCGTACCCTACTCAAGGGTACCTTAGTGGTGTCACTGGTTGTCTTGAGATTCGAACCCAAAACCTTCTGATTGAGGAGCACCTCCCTAACTAGAATGTGGGCATAAAGTCAACCTCGCTGCATATGTGCAGGACAACTAGAAAAGAGAAGTATTCACTCCTCAAACGTCTCATTAGCATTAGCATTGAAAGGAGAATGAGCTAGTGGACCAAATGGTGTCGGGCCAGCCTGGGAAAGCTGGGTGTTAAGAGTTATCGCAGGTTTAGCTATTATACTGTTTTATATTATTCGTGTCTCCTTGGCTTCCAAACCCTCATTTTGTGTCGGAGCTGCAGGGGCACCATTAGGCTTCACTGAGATTTACTGAAGGTGCAGAAGGACAGGTACAGTCAGGGATGAGTGTGGTATATACTCACTCTGGAGGAAACAGTTTGAGCTCCTCGATGTTCCCCAGAAAGCCGAAGAGAGTCCTCATCTGTTCCGAGGTGGCGCTGGGAGAGACGTTGGTCACCTGGACCACGCTGGTGTTGGTGTTCATGGTTCCCCTCCGGAGCTCGACAGCAGATAAGCGTTAGCTCCTCAGAGCTCCGATTTTCAGACGAAAATTCGCGCCCTAGCCCGTCAGGTCATAAGACTTTAAACTGTTTCCGAGCACATGGGACACTGTTATCGTCTGTTAATGTTTGTTAATTTCCAACCGACAGGTTTAAACGGTCACAAATCTGCAAAACATGCCCGAGCCTCATCTGAACCCAGCAGAACACCAGACTCCAGTGAATGAACTTCAAAATAAGGGCACTCATGAAGGTGTGAAAATGCAAAGAGAGAGAGAGAGAAAGAGAAAGAAAGAAAATCCTACAGCTCCAGGTTATAAGTACCCGTTTTGACTTGATTTCAGCAGAAAATGCTGGAATAGATATCTAAGTGGGGAAAATCTGTGGAAAATGCTTCAAATAAGCGTATCTCATTAAATGTTTTATTCACAGTTTAATTTGCAGTGTCCATTTTCGAGCTTTTGGGACTTTAGATTTGAAATGATTTCTGGCTGGAATCCGACAGGGACTCAGGAGAATGGAGTCCCAAACAGAGAGTACTGTGCTCTCCCGAGCAGAGAGAAAAGCTCTGGAAAAGGACAAACTCATTCAGAAAGAGACTCGGACGAAGACCTTTAAACTGGTAAGAAGATTGTCAAGTTTATTTTCACACAGAATATGCGTTAGCTGGTTGCAAGAAACGTTAGTTTTGTTTAGAATGTTTAGCCGGTAAAGTAGCCTAGCCTATCTGTGGGTTCTCTACCAACACCAGTATCAATTTCATGTTCCCAGTTGGGTTAAATATATAACTGCCTTAATATCTGCACCTTTTGGCATTTAGCCAGGGAATTTGGTCCAGTATTTATAATAAACATTAAAATTAAGTTTGAATGGAGGGTTTCCTTTACCCCCCTCTATAGATACATTAGATCGACAGAAGTATCGGGACGCCTGACCATTACAACGGGGACATTGCATTCAAATATGACGCCTGACCATTACAACGGGGACATTGCATTCAAATATACATACAGTAATATGGAGCTGGTCACCCTTTGCACCTATAACAGCTTCCACTTTTCCTGTAAGGCTTTCCACAAGATGTTGGTGTTTCTGTGGGAATTTGTGCCCATTCATTCTGGCTCGCAATCTGCATTCCAGGTCACCCCAAAGTTTTTGCATGGGGTTGAGGTCAAGGCTCTGTGTGGGCCAGTCAAATTTTTCCACACCGAACTCATCTAACCATGTCTTTGTACACTGGGGCACATTCATGCTGGAATAGGAAAGGTTCTTCACAAAACAGGGTCCACAAAGTTGGAAGTATGTCTTTGTCCGGAATGTCTTGATAAGCTGAAGCATTAAGTTTGAACATCGCTGGCAGAAAGGAGCCTTGGCCAAACCCTGATAAAAGGTGTGTCCCAATACTTTTGTACATATAGTGCAGACTAGGTTTAAATACTATCATTCTCAGCAATGTTACGGACCAGTTTCCCAGACCAAGATTAAAATTAAGTCCTGGTCTAGGAAAGATTTTCAAAGCGTCAGTAGTTATGGACCTGTTTTCTTGACATGCATGAAGCCTAGTCTTGGGTTATGTTGCAGCACCTGTTAGATTGCTGTTAGAAATGAATTTGCATCTAGCTTTAGATCTTGCCTTGAAAATTGTAACTATAGACACTGCAGTTTTTCTTGTTTAGGCGTAATCCATGTGTGGGCAACTGATTTGTCTCACTTGTGAAGCAGTACTACACTCTGCTGGCCATTCTGGTTTTATACAGGTTGCCAGTATTCTGAAAAAATCTGAATGTGAGCGAACTGAAGAGGAGTTTGCTCTGCTTCAGTGTCATCAAGAAACTGTTCAAGAGCTCAATAAGCGACAGAGCCGAAGAAACACCCTGAAAAGGAAGCAGGAAGAGGTGGGTTTTGCAGACTACTTACACTCTAGCCTACATTTCCAGGATCAGGTGTATTAATGATTAGGCTTGGAGTTAAGTGCTGCAGAGGTGTAGATCTCCAGTACTGGACATGTTGTTTCTCTCGTCTCAAATATCTGGTTTGTGATTTAAAGGGTCTTTCTCCGATATTTTTCATGTATTTGTCTCCTAGATGGCCACTAATGCCAGTTGAGATTCTATGTAACAAAAAAACATCTATCCTTATTGTGTTGCTTAAATGTTACACCTTGTTCACCCAACTGTCTTTATCTGATAATTATACAATTATGCAAAATAAATACATTATACAATAAATTATACAATAAACAAAAAATAATTAAAAAATAACACCCCAAAGGTAAACTATGGGATACAAGAAATGATAGAAAACAAGAATTTAAAATAAGTGAGTGTAGAGAGTGAGAGTCAGCAGCTCTTAGATGATCTTTCGCCCACAGATCGTGTCAAACTTCTTGTTTATTATTCACTAATCCAGGGAGAAAGTTTGTCTTCCATTGTTATAAGATTCTTCTTCGTGCAAGAATAGGTACAAAATGGTACAGTTTTTAACATAAGTGTAAGTTATGAGTTTGTGAAGAAGCATTGCAACAAAGCCAGGTTGCTTTTGTTGCTGTGCCCTTAAGACCCAATTGTGCCTTGTTCTAAAGCAGTGTATTCTGAATGGGTGCGAATTCTGCTGTTGACTGTAGATATCACAAAAGCCATTTGTTCAAATAAGCGGTTCAAATAAGCGGACAGACCAGTAAAACTACATGTTTACGTAAATGAGCTGTGACACAAGTGGTTCAATAAGTTTAATTATGTTCTTTTAAACAATTCAGAATGTTTGTTGCATTGCTGATGTACTAGCTTATTTGTTTTCGTGCTGTGCTGCTTCCAGCTGTTTGATGGTGCCGATGATCTGAGGACCAAAGTGAAACAGCTGGCCGAGGCACTGCGCCAAGCGCAGCATGCTGTTATCTACACAGGAGCCGGTATCAGCACGGTACAATCAACATCAATTGCAGTGTTTTTAATACCATTTAATGCACACCTAAAGTTTGTAACATTTTTTTAATGTGGCCAGGCTGCCTCCATCCCGGATTACCGTGGCCCAAACGGAGTGTGGACCCAGCTGCAGAAGGGACGGAGTGTCATGTTAGTTATCTGGTTTATATTACTCGATTTCAAAGACACAGAAACTTTAGAATCGCAAATCAACTGTGTCTGTGTCCTACAGGGCCTGTGACCTCAGCGATGCAGATCCCACTCTCACTCACATGTGTATCCGGATGTTACACAAAGTCAAAATGGTCTGTATGTTTAAATAAGAATCTTATCTGCATTAATAAATACATAAACAATAATCATAATTATTCACAAATCTATGTATTTAGAACAAAAAGTTGTTTTTCATTCTCTTTTTATCCTTTAGAATGAAATAGGCTGTCTTTATTAGTATGCCTTCAAAACTCTAATATAAGTTCGCCACCCCCCTCCGTGCTTCCTCTCGCTTTGAGAGACAATTTTGATTGACAGTTTGATCCATCAGTCAGCCAGGTGTCTTTTGCATGAACCAACTCTCATTGCTTTTGACTTGCAAGTGAGCGTTTACAGTAAACGCCTCCAGACAGCAGCCGAAAGTGAAAGCAGTTGCTGCAACTGGGCTTTTAGACGCGCATGGTCGATTAATATGGATATGTTTAGCTGAAAAGAAAATAAATGCACACTGAATGAGTTGAGGTCCTTTAAAATACAGTAGTAGGCCGTTCGTGGCGATATTTGACCAGCAGAGAAGAATATCTAGAAGAAAAGCCCAAAGGAGCGCTTTGGACAGGCGAAGCTCGCAGACCATACGCTCGTGTTTCCCCATAAACTACGTAAGTCAGACTCTTTTAAACTTCGCCGCAAGTCTCACATTGAGGGCTGGGTCGTGTTTGAGTTGTTCTAAATGGCTGCACATGTTCGAAGTCAGTACAGTCTGAAATGTTTCTGAAAACCAAGAATTACTTTACATTGCGACGGCATAGCAGAATCAGACTACTAAAATTGTGATAATTTTGCTGTCCATTACAATGAGTAACAAATCCCAGCACAAATGAGACACACATCAGTTATAAATATCAGCTGTAATTTCAACATTCAACACTTATATTGTATTTACTGAACTGTAATACATTGACTGCCACTATATTGTGCACCAATAATAGTTCTGTGTATGTGCAATAATCTTTTGTGCATTTTTGTGGGCAGGTTCAGCATGTGGTCTCCCAGAACTGTGATGGTCTCCACCTGCGGAGTGGCCTTCCCAGACATGCCCTCTCGGAGCTGCATGGGAACATGTACATAGAGGTGACCACCCACATCCTTACAGTTGTATAGCACTGAGGAAAAACACATATAGTGCAATTGTACAGCAAAGAGACGTCACAAAATATTCATGGAGGAAACAAAGACTATTTCGTACAGGCTTACCCCAAATGTACATGATTATTGTTGGCCAAATGTTTTTCTTCCTTTGTTTAAGAATTAAGGGTATTGTTGGTAACAAGAAGTCCAATGCTTATCAGATTATTAGAAGACAAGACAAGATAAGAATTTTTTAATAGTCCCGCACGGTTTACATGGTAACAGCAGCATTGGACAGTAGAAAAGAAGAAAGTAAGAGCAGCATAACTTATGGAATAAGAGCTGTACAAACGTATGTGCTTGCCTCAAATCTCAAGCAGGTTTTTATGTGGTTTCTGACATTGTACGACACATGTCATCTATAGAATTGAGTAAAACTGAAGGAAAATTCAGACTTCAGGACAGCTGCTGTGGTTGCCTTTAGCTATTTTTCTTTTTATAGATTAACAGTGTGACATACACTGTCATATCACGTAAGCAATTATATTTAAATCACACAGCTTGAGGCAAGTTATCCTTTACAAGTAAAATTTTTTATATATATATATATTTCTTTTTATTAATTTATTTTTTTTACCAGTGGTGCTTCACTGTGATCAGTGTAATCGGCCCCGTTATAAATATGTACCCTTCATGCCGTACAGGTGTGTGTCACATGTTCTCCGGTACAGGAGGTGGTCCGACTGTTTGATGTGACGGAGCGCACAGCGCTGTACAGGCATGGGACGGGCAGGAAGTGCGCGCGATGCGGAGGCGAGCTGAGGGACACTATTGTACATTTTGGTGAGAGGGGCACCCTGGAGCAGCCCCTGAACTGGAGAGGTGCTGCTGAAGCTGCACAGCAGACTGACCTCATCCTCTGCCTGGGCTCCAGTCTGAAGGTGAGAGAAAATTTCACCTCCGTTTTCTGTTTGGTCCTTTTGCAATGATTCTGAATTTGTATGTGGTTCTTTGGCAGGTATTAAAGAAGTACGCGTGCTTGTGGTGCATGAAAAAGCCAGCAGCTAAAAGACCAAAGCTATATATTGTCAACCTACAGGTAAAACCTTCACTGTTTTTATCCATTTATAAATATTTCTATTAGTGCTGTCAAGCCATTAAAAATTACATGGTGGGGTGATTAATTAATCTAATTAATCGCATTTAATCGCACATACATACAAGCTTACAAGAAGCAGTTTTACCATTTATTATTGAATACAAGCCAATAACTGAGGCTACAATGGTCATTACATGTTTATCACTGACTGAACCAAACCTATGAATTAGGTTACGGTATATGACAGTTGTAAATTTTGATAAACTACGTCTCCCAGCTCTCACACACACACACACACACACACACACACACACACACACACACACACACACCCACACGCTGGTTACAGC
>JBBMFX010000035.1:1782293-1794814 GCA_037832545.1 Rhabdalestes septentrionalis | reverse complement strand
TACTGGGCTGCCCGCAGAGGTGCCTGTCTGTAAATCGGCATAGTGCACTTGGATATCGGCCGATGCCGATATATTAAAAAAATGCCAAATATCGACCCGATATATCGGTCGACCTCTAGTGTGGAGCTTAGTGATGGGCTCGGAGTAAAGCCGCTGCTAATTTGTGCTGAAATAAGTCTGTTGCTGTGGATTGGGCATCTACTCAGAATGCCTCCTTGGTGTTCTCGGCAGAACCAACTGGGAGGAAACTACAGGGCAGACCCATTACACACAGGGAGGAATATGTATCTTACCTGGCCTAGGAATGCCTAGTGATCCACCAGGAGGAACTGGTGGACGGAGCTGGAGAAAGGAATGCCTGGGCTGCCCTGCCTGCTACCACAGCAGCCATGTCCTGGATAAGCAGAAAAAATTAATTAATGAATAAATGATGATAGAATAAATGATGATAGAAGTCACATGTTTCCAATATATTGCAGGACACTGGGAAGCTATAAATAAAAAAATAATTTTCAGATTCCTGAAAACATAAAAATAAAACAAGAAAGAATTACTGCACTGAGAAATAAGGAATAATAAAATTGAGGGTGAAGATCAAATCTTAAATCAGTTCATTGTAAACTAAGGTAAACAGCAAAATAATATTTATAAAAATAAAATCTATTTTCATGTTCTATTTATATTTCATATCTAGTTCCAACATTATTCTACTGTTTACCCATGCCTATGGGTACAGTCACAACAATTAAAGAGTGCACAATTATAGTACATTATTCTCAATTCATGAAAATCATAAAAAAACCATCCTAACAAAGTTTTTTACAGCATTTTTTTGTGTGTAGGTTTTTTTGTAGTTTGTAATACGTTTACGTTGTGTAATTGTGTATTTTTGTGTATGTTGTATATGTAATTTTTGCTATTGTATATTAAATAGCAGAAATGAATGTGTGGATTGTGATAAAAATTTTAAATGCACACCCTGATACAATAAAACATGTAAGTAATGAGTAATTTATGAAGCATGCTAATTATGAGTTTATACATAATAAAATAATGTTTAATATTGTGTTCCTCTCTCAGCTCTACCCTCCAACCAGGGTTAAATACTCCATCGAAGCGCGAGTGGCTGAGACGAACTGCAGAAACAATGGAAAAGAAAATCTAGAAGAGTGCAGTCTGATGGGTAATGGGCAGGTAAGAGACCATATTACTTGTGTCTGTTATTCTCTGGATGCTTTGGGACATCAGTGTAAATTTTATTAACATTATGTCAGAGGCTGTTTCTGATGTGAATTGGTCCTTTAAAATGGCCCATATTATTGAAAAACACATTTCCCTCACAAACAAAACTGCTTTAATATATAAACATGATTAAAATGTCAAAATATAGCATCAGCTTCCCAATCCGTCCATGAATGTTAAGCTGTAAAACCAGTCAGTTTTTAATTTGTTGTGTTTGAAATGTCAAGACAAACAAGCGTATCACAGTTTATCCCCGCCCATTTTTACCCTTTAGCCCAGCCCATACACAGAAGTTATGAGGAATGTTTCACTCTGGGCTTCTTTGTGTACAATGCAGAGCAATCAGTCAGAATAGAGTTAATTTAGATTCAAGATTCAAAGAGATTTATTGTCAATTCACACTTATGCGCGAGACATACATGGAAATTGAAATGCCGTGTCTCTCTGTCTGTTGTGCGTACCCCTAATTTGAACAAAAATGTAAATCTAGATTACAAAATTACAATATTACAAAATTACAATAGACATTCTATACAGACTAAATAAGACACAAGACAAACAAATAAATAAGGCAGTCAAGAAAAATCAGGAAGGAATTGGTGGGTGTATCTTGTTTGCATATATACTGAACTATGTGCACACAGACATAAACTCAAAACACCTGAACATCTATTTAAACACATAGTATTTGGCCCAAAACACGGAGAACGAGGGGCCACTGCGTCTGTGATCCGTGCCATCTTGGATCCTTATTCTCCTCATTTATCATTCCTAAAGGCACAGTAACAAACAGCACCATGATGAACGATAAGGCAGAATATGTATTATGTAAAGATAAAATTGTGGCACGTTTTTGTACGGAAACCTTAGAAGACCTCAGAATTTTTTTTAATAAAATGTAGGGAATGAGCCTCTTAAATGAATCGCACAGTAGAAGCAGAAGCCCAAGTTTTTGTATTTATGTAACTAACAATTACTAAATGAAAGTAATAAATAACAGGTGTCTATTATATATTATAATTAATTAATATCTTTTTTTCAGACCATGATCTGCAACTTTGTTGTACTGGTGGTTCCTGGAGAGAACACAGAGCCCAACCAACTTCTGTCAGACCACTGTGCCTAATGAGAGTGAAAATAGCATCAGTCAACAGTTTATTCATCGTCCTTTGAAAAAACTACAAGACACTACAAATCTTACAACCCATATGTCAAGAACCAATATTAAATTGTAAGAGTCTGTGTTTATTGTATTTAGCTCACTCTTATTGTAAGCCTGCTATACTCATTTGTCATCTGTTTATTATTGGTCTTTATTTTTTATTTCCATGTTGGGCAGCCAAAGCCCATTGTTGTTGCAATGTTGCAATAAACAAAAACAAAAAAAATTGATCTATGTTTTTTGTGCATTTTGTGCCAGTCAATATACCTGGTGTGAATGTGTGAGCAGGAGAGAGACGTGTGCGTCATTAAGATGCGAAGTGTTTGGGTTTGGGAAAAATCTACTATTTGGGCAACATGACAGGATGAATCAGGACAATATTTTAGTGTCTATATATATATGGTTGGCGCAGTTTTGCTCGACACAAGGTGAGAAGACCCAACCAAAAAGAAAAATCTGAAAAGTTTATCACACAATTGCAAAAGTGGAGCGATCGGGTTCAGGGTCTCCTAAGAAATTCTGAAGTCGTCTCTGCCCTTCCGTTTCTTAGTTACAGGTTTTATAATAAAGTCGTATGAACGTCATCTCCTCTGGGTCCATGCCCATATTAGGAAAAGGGAATGAAGTACTCTTCCTCAGATGATTTAGCCTACATTAATTTATCAAGCCAGGGGATGCGACCCTGAAACAAAGCTTCATACGCTGACATGTTATGACTAGGAGTTAGAATCAGGTGTCGGAATATCCTTGCTACACCGGAATGTGGTAGGAGAAACACTTGTTTTTGTCCTGACTGACTAGAGACATTTTGACCATACCACTCATAAAGTTGCTTCTAAAATGTAAATGCTTCTAACCTTAAGACTTTTGCCTAACCTTAAATGAATCACACAACAATCAGGAACTGAATAAATGAATCACTGAATCACTGACTCACTGACTGAATACTGAGAGTGAATACATGTAAAGGAGTAAAATGATTGCTTGTAAAGGAATAACGCTTGATCACTTTCACTTTTAGATATTCCCGCCCCATCATACTCTCAAGTTCAGGAGGAGATTCTGACGTTGTTTGCGCGCTGCATTATGAAAATTACCCGAATACAAATACAAATACGAATATGAATAATTTTCCCTTTTAACAAATACAAATACAGATACAAATAGAGGCCTCTCTGCACACCCCTAATATATATATATTTATATATATAAAAAAGTTGTTGTTCATATAGCAGTACTTTAAAAATTAAAATGAATCAAATTTGCATGTGTGTGAGAGAGGGAGGAGAAGAATACCAATAATCTACAAAGCAAATCATAAAGACATTGTTATCCTTGGTTTCCCTAGTTGCTATTTATTTCATTGCTACTAACCAATCTAAATAGTTCTCATCTCAACAACTCTTTTAACAAAGAAATCCAACTTTTAAATCGAGATGTCGAGATGTTATATCGGATCGTGGTACCGGTAGTCTGCCTCCCTCTGAGGACTCAGGACTGCTTCAACTCTGACCTGTGACGCTCTGCAAGTTTAGAAGTCGTCTGTGTTGTTATCAGAGCAGCAGAACTGACCAGAGAGAGGCTCAGCTGGGTGGAAAAGCATGGAAATTCAGCTAGAGCTTAGATAATTTATCTGTGTACTTTTACAGGACGGTTAATCTTGTCCTCGAAGATGACGGAGCTGAGCTCAGCCCTCGCTGGAGAAGGCTGGTGGGTGACAGATGCTAACGCTAGCCATGTAGCTTTAAATCCATAAGACCTGATTTACGTGTTTTTTATTGCTGTTTGAGGGAGGAAACTGCAAGAGTAATATCTCCATAATGCAAGAGTTCTAAATATAGCTTTTACTGTAGCAGCAGTTTGATTTATCAGGTTAGTTAATGACAGACCACTGGGTTAGCCAGCTGGCTAATGTTAGCCACTGTTAGTTAGCCACACAGTCTGCAGCTCATACCGCCTTCACTTCACATATTTAGATAATTAAGTCATCTCTATTGGGCATTTAGTTTATCAGCTTGGATTTTTGTCTCTAGTGTTCCTTCAGAAATTACTTTATACATTACTATTTGCTTCAGACTAGTCAGTGAAACCCCTCTGTCTGGTACGCTTTGTGTTGCTTAACGAAGAGAAAGTGTTCAGTCTGAATGGCAACTTTAAAATGGGAACATTTAAATCGATTAATTTTGTTTCATGTGTGCCCTACATGTGGTCAACAGACAAAATAAAATGATCTAGCTAGACAATGCACATCTTGTTTTAGACTGGCGAGTTATTGTCTGTAATCCCAATAGATGAGCCCCTTTCATATACTGTATGGACAGAAGTATTGGGACACGTCTGTTTTTCAGGGTTTGGGCAAGGACTTTTACTTCCAGTTAGTGGCTTAATCTAAATACTTCAGCATACAAAGACATTTTGGACAACTGAGTGCACCCAACTTTGAGGACACATTTTTCTATTCCAGCATGATGGTGCGCAAAGCAGAAAGACATGGTTGGATGAGTCAGTGTGGAAGAACTTGACTGGCCACACAGAGCCCTGACCTCAACCCCACCCAAAACATTTGGGATGAACTTGACGGCGATTTTGAGCCAGATCTTCTTTTCAAACATCAGTATCTGATGTCGTAAATGCTCTACAAAAAACTTGGCACAGATTCCCACAGAAACTCAATTTTTTTTTGGAAAGCCAATCAAGATGAATGGAAGCTGTTATAGCTGGAAATAATTGTCCAACTCCATAATAAAGTTTATGTATTTGAATGCAGTGCTATTAAAGTCATTGTTGGTTTAATGGTCAGGCGTCCCAATACTTTATCCATATTGTGTATTAGGTTTCTTTGTTTTTACCTGACTTGAATGCGGTTATGCCAGTAAATGCATTTGTTAATTTGTGATTTTTAATATTTAAAGGCTAAAATTAGCCAAAGAAAATAAGTTAAGTTCTGCTGCATGAAATCTGCACCTGAATTCCTGAATAGTACAGTCCATACACACAAGGACATACCCAAGCCCTTTAATAAACAGAACTAGAAACCAGACATAAGAATTTAACACCTTAGGAAGTTCCACTTCTATTTCTGCACAATTTAAGAATTAGAATGTAAATAAAGTAATTCAGAGTATTTTATCTGAAATTGTGCAGTCTCTACGGTGATGATGGTATGTAGGAATATGTATTGTACAAATACACTATGCGAACAAAAGTATAGGCACGCCTGACCTTTATACCACCAGGAACTTCAATAAATATTGTATTCAAATACATAGATTTTAATATAGAGTTTCATTCTTCTCACGTGGCTTTCCACAAGATTTTGAAGTTTCTGTGGGAATTTGTTCCCATTCATTATGCAGAGCATTTATTATGTCAAGCACTGATGTTAGGCGACAAGGTCTAGCTCGCAATCTCCATTCCACTTCATCCCACAGGTGTTGGATGGGGTTAAGGTCAGGACTCTGTGTTGGCCCGTCAAAATCATCCACACCAAACTAATCCAGCCACGTCTTAATGGGGCACAGTCATCCTGGAATAGAAAAGGGTATTCCCTCAAACTGTGTTCAAAAAGTTGGAAGCATGTTGTGTTCCAAAATGTCTACGTTGTCCTTCATTAAAAGTAAGCTCGAACTCTGGAAAACAGGTGTGTCCCAATACTTTTGTCAATATTGTGTGACTACACTACAAATTATTCAAAAGGCTGAGTAAACCCAGATGTTTGATGTAAGTGGTGATCAAATAATTACAAATACATGAAGTTTATTTTTTCCTTGCAATGCTCTGTATGTACCTCTCCATTTGCATATTTTTTAATTTTTATTTTGGGCCAAAAGCTCAACACTTTCATAAGATTCTGCTTGGGGCATTGGGTAGCACATTCATAACGAATTAATTTAGTTACTTACTGTAAGGGAGCTTTTAGAGACATCAGAATTTTTTCAGATTTTTCTGTCACTGCCTCTGTGAATGTATCTGACTCCGCACGCTTCACATTAAACCTCTCTGAATGAATTTGTTTGCATTTATTTATTTAATAAAACAGGCATTTTGCAAACCAGGTCAAAATATTACGTTTCCTTTCTATGTGGTCTCTGAGCTTGCCAGATAAAATGGCATTTCTGATCACATTTTCTTATTCCATTAGTCTATTTGTCACATAGGAATGTTTTGTCAGAATATGAAAAAAAAAAACAATGCTGAAATAGCATTTATATGATATAAAAATAAAAACATTTAATTAGATTTATTCATTACAGTATAATAAATCTTGGCTATATATCAGAACAGAATCAGGTAGTTGGTTATGCAATGACTGCACAGCCACAGAGAGACAGAGACAAAAACAATATTAAATAAAAAAAATAAAAAACTCCGGAAAATAATCTGTACTAAACACACTGTACTATATACACAAAATCCTGACACCAGTAAGAGATGTGGCTATAAATATTGCAGATATATACAATTACTGTTAAATAGTTAACTAATTCTCTACTAGTTCTCTATACCAAGTCTATGATTGTATGTAATAGTGAAATTAAATATCGTAATGACTATAATGCTGCAAGGCACATCATGATAAAGATTTAGCACACAATAAAAATCGCACCCCTGTGGTTATTGTGCAGATTATCGTCTGTGTGAGACAGGGGAGGAGTTGTATTTTCTGCAGTGTGGAGGGAGGATTTTTTGTGGTGATCAATGAAGCTTTTTGTCATTTTCTAACAAATTTGCAAATACCAGTTTTATTTGTCACATGCATAGTCATACAAGTACAACACACAGTGAAATATTTTCTCTGTATTTAAGGATTAGGATTTGAACCCCATTCCTCTGATTGCAGGGCCAACGCCCTAAAATGCAATGAAGAAATTTGGTCTGAATGTAAAAAGAAGTCACAGCTATAAAGAATTACACACTGATCACCTGTTATTCAATAGTGAAATTCATCATTTCCTCTTCAGATTGTGCAGACTAGTTGCACCTGGAAACTTGTCTGCAGTGCTGTCTTTGAGAATACTTGGGACTGTCAGAAATGTAATATGGAACAATGCAGCTGAATTGGGATGCAGTTTATTTTCAGGCTGTGTAGGGATGCTCCTGTGTGATCAAGGCTTGTGAATGCTGTAATAAGACTAGATATGTCTAAAGATATCATGTGCTTGTTTTTGTTTTGTTCTCAGGTATCTCACAGATGAAGGAATAGAAGAGTGCCAAAACTCCACAGAGAAAGAAAAAGCAACACTCACTGACATCATCAATGTAGCATTAAATGTAAGTTTAAATGTTTAGAGAAGGGTTTTTGTTTACGTTGTCTTTAACCAGCAGTTAAGCAGGGTGCACAACTGTGGTCCTGGAGGCCTGGTATCCAGCCGTTTCCGCTTATCTGTTATTTAGCAGATTTACTGGGAGTGTTTGTGTATGGAAATGAGCAAACTGGATTGTGTAGTTGTGCAGCCCTGCTGTAAAGTGACACACCTATCGATTAACTCTGTGTTTCTTTCTATTTCTGTAACTGTTCATCCGAAGGACTATAGTAATTGCAAATGAAAAAGAAAAATTGTCTTTCACAGAGTGATCTGAGGCCTATCGGGAAGAGCTTTCTGCCTGCTGACATCAACAGTGGCAGAGTAGAGAAGGTAATTTCCCATGAATAAATGTGTGGACATGACTGAGTTGCTCTCAGTCTGGTTGATTGTATATGCCATATAGGCTTCATCCATCAGTTGATTCACTTTAGTTCTTGCACTTCCACTGGTTGACCACTGGATGTCTCTGTAAGTAAATCTTATTAGAGCCAACACATATGCAAGGAAGAAGTACAAGAAATATCAGTTTTGGTGACTTGCTTGTTTTTAAGCTTCTTTATTCTTTGAGAATAGGAAAATCCACTGTAATAAAAGTGGAAGTATGCAGTTTGTAACTTCTGGTTCTCACTTTAAAAAAAGCCCCTCAGAATGTAAATGTGTGCCTGTAATTTCAAAATTGTTCTGTGCCCCTTTGTGTGTCTTTTTTCTGAAATCATAGTGATTCTCAATCAAGGTAACTGTAATAACAGTTTATAATGCTCTACCTGTTTATTTCCCCTCAGTTGGAGGGCCCATACGTGCTTCAGATCCAGAAGATTCGGAATGTATCTGCCCCGAAAGAAAATGAGGAATCTCAGACTGCGCCCCGAATGCTTCGCCTTCAAATGACCGACGGACAGACCATGTGCACGGCGGTTGAACTGAAACATCTGTCAAAAATCAGGTAACGAGATTGAGATAACTTTGAGAACCTGATGACTTGACATGAGCTTTTTTGAATAATGTGGCTAGAAAGATGGTTCATTATAGTTCAGTTGCGCAGTGCAAACGACTCTGATCGCCCACATTAATCAGTAATCTCACGCATTTAATTAGGATGATTTTTGAACATTATCATAATTAATCATGCATGAAATTAAAAGCCAACCGGGCCTCGGATGTTCGTATACGAATGCCTTGTCAAACTTTAATTCCTTGTGTAGTTGTGACTTTTAGATTTACTGAGCTATTAAGGCATAATTAGCTCACATTTACAGACTGGCCAGAATCAATGGCTGTAACACTGAAGAGTTTAAATGCATTAGTGTAGCACTGATAATTATGCCTAATTGGCTGATGAACCATGACTGGCTTCATCATGCACACAAAGCACTGTACACTGAAGTAGGAGCGGTTAGATTAAGGATGGCCACTTGTAGGACTGTAAAACCTATTCAGAGTAAGAGCTCTCATGATTGCCTCGAGCTAGACAAAGGACATGTCGTGGCAAACTGACTGTGATTTCTAACTGCTGCGGATGTGACAAATAGCTCAAACTGCCTTGTCAGGTCTTGCAGAGACACTCATCGATGTACCTTACAACTTTCCCTTATCTGATTTATGAGTTATGCATGCTGCTAATTAGTGCTGCTCCGAAAGTGTGTGTGATTTGATTGTAACTGTGTATACAGTTCCACAGGCTGCACACATACATTTAAATATTTCGATTCAGATTCCTGTTAAATATGAATCTTGCTATTATATTCAAACCAGAGGCACTTCAGTATAAATTAAATGTAAAAATGCAGAAATAAAGCACAAAATCTTGATAAAGCACCGTATATTGCACTTCTGACTGACAGCTGGAGTTCTTGTGGGAATTAGAGGTCTACTATGATTACAGCACACTACACAACTGATTTTAAAAAAGGGAGGTTTCCCTGCAGTTGTCTGATGTGGTGATAAACGCTACGGTTAAATAGAACTGGTAACGCAAGGAACATTGCTGATGCAGTGCCAATTGCTGTATCTCCACCTCACATTCTGTACAAGAAATGTAATTTCATTCTTTTTTGTTTGAAGATACTTTACTTCTCCTTGCATGAAATGTATTTTTAATAGAATAGAGCTAAAGTTGGTTACATTTTTTCCTCGATCAGTTGTGACACAAACCAAACCATGGCTCAGATATCAGCGATTGAACTATAAAAGGGCTGCACCTTCTACTGCTTGTGTTGTCAAAGGAAGTTCGTTTAAAAAGCATTTAAAGGCAGTTATTCCATTCATTGATTCTTTAAACTGTGGTAAGCGACTGCCTAAATATGCAGGAATAGAGAGAATTCGTCTCGGGAGCTTATGTATGGACTAAGGTAGATTATTGAGAATAGATCCAGCGCTGGGCTTGCAGGTTCCAGATGGGGAAAAAGGTGCTGTGGAGTTGGCCTTGCAATCGAGATAACAGAAGGTGCAAGTTTAATTTTGCAAGGGGGTATATCTGATCTCAGATCAGCATGTAAGACTCCTTTCTTTTCAGGAGCTGCCAACTACATGCAGCACAGTGACCCTTGTGGCCTCTCCTCGCCTCCCCTTCCTTTAACCCCTGTTTCACCCCTCTCCATTGGACCAGCGTCCTCCAATCGCCCGTCTTTGTTACCGCTCTGGCCAGGCAGCGGCCGTCGTCATGGCGATGCGCCCGTCTCTACAGGTGGAGATTGTAGCATTGCCCCGCCACGCTGTTTGAGGAACAGACTTCTCTTTATCCACGCAGACCTCCTCCCTCCCTTCCTCTCACTCTTGCTCTCTCCATCTATGTCCATTCCTGTCTGTCCCCTCCTCCTTAGCTTCAGGAGATAATACTAAGTACTGTTCCCCAAACCAATGTTATCGGCAGCGTGTTTTTCTCCCTTGTTTCCGGAGAAAAAAGCTATTTAAGAATTAATTAGGCGTTTGTGTGGGTCACAATTACTCAAATGACGGTATGTGCAATGAATAAATCTTATTGCAATTAGCCTAATGCTTTTTTTAGTGGGTGAGGAGGTCTGAAAGTGCTCTTCATCCAAAACAGGAATCATTAGAATTTTAGATGTGTGTTCAGACTGGTTTAAGGTTCTGCGACAGTTTGGATCAATCACCGATGTCTGGTCAAGCTGAAAATATATATGTGTTTATACTATGAAGGGTTTAGATGGATCCACTGTCAACAATCACTTGATACTGTGAGTAGCCTAAATAAAATAATCACTGATGTTCATGTTGTGCAGCACGGAATTGTTTTTGCACTATCGCAGGGCTGATAAGTAGCAGATGAATTTGTCTGGGTCACAAATTCTCAGTGCTCATGTTATCTTAAGCCAGGAAAAAAAAACATCGGATAAGCTTAGCAGGCCAGACAGACCCACTACACTCTGCCTCCCTTTTGGCTTTCGTTTTGTGCCACTTTATCCCCGGAGGAGCCCACTCGTCGCAGCTGGACGGGTCCAGAGGAAGACGGGTCTAATTGAAGTGGTGGCGTCACGCATCAGCTCCTTGAATCCTGCCTAAGTCCCTGGGCTTTCCTAATGAGAGGGCTAGGAAGAGCCAGGCCCGTGAGGAGGCTGTCCAAGCAGAGTGGACTGGACCAGTGTGGCGATGGAGAGGGGAGCTGGGTAAAGGGGTGCGATTATTTTTAGCTGAGCTGTTTTCGGCAGCCCAGCGTGTCATATTGAAATTTGGTCAGGGGCTTGGGCAGGGAGCTCCATTTGAGGAAGCACGCTAACATTTTGGCATGTTCACTTCTCCGAGACTCCCCTGGCTTATAGCTTATTGGAACGTTTGTGAGGGGAAAATTGAGTTTCTCCCTCCCTCCCTCTCCCTCCCTTCTGTTTGCTTCTCTCCCTCTTTTCCTCTCTCTCTCCTTTTGCGATCTTGACTTTAATTAAAATCAGACTGCTGGCTGCTAATCCACACTTGCGTGGCAAGTTGATGTGAAAAAGTCTGTCTATGTCTGGGGATATTGTGTTATGTCAATATAAAGGAGAAAATACAGATACATGTGGATTTAGTCTATTAAGTCTCTTTGACAAACAAATATCAAGCAGTCGAATACATATTTTCAAGTGCATTATGTGCCGCTGACCCTATGCTGCTGACTTTGTGAGCAATGTAATTCAATTCTAAACAGGACATTAATTGTTAATTAAAAGTTTCTGTTGACCATGTATTAGTTAATATTACTTATAAAACTGGCAACTTTCTGAAAAAATTCTTGGCTCCTTTAAAATTGGTATTTGTGAACAAGTTTGTATCTGCTGACAAAGGTAAAGAAATTTAAACCTTATCTGCTATTTTGTGCTCTGCTTGCAGTCTAAACACACCACCTGGTACCAAAGTAAAACTTCTAGGCACGGTGCCTGTGAAGAATGGCTTTCTGCTATTGGATGATGCCAGAATTGCGGTCCTTGGAGGAGAGGTGGACCACATGATTGAGAAATGGGAGCTACAAAGGGTGAGTAGCAAAGTTAATTTATGAGTAATTATCAAAAATGTTTTCTCTTAGTACTTAAAAACAGTGGAAAGGGCAAATCACTGAATCGGTTCATATGAAGACATCATGCTAAATAAATTCTGCTTATAGCTGTGTTTCCTGAATGTGCATCAACATTGTTGCCTCTGGTTTTAACAGAGTCTGGCCAAGCACAGCAGGAGTAATATAGGTGCAGAAGGTGGACCACCTCCATTTTTGCCTTTTGGACAGGTAAGTGTCCAATTTGGATTCTGGTGCACTAAATATTAATGTTGTTCCGATTCCGATACTAGTATCGGAAATGCTGCCGATACCACCAAAAAATCTGGTA
>JBBMFX010000035.1:1744211-1770472 GCA_037832545.1 Rhabdalestes septentrionalis | reverse complement strand
AGAAAATGCAAATTTTGTGTATAATGATACAAAAATTCAATGTAAAAAAAACCCAAAATATTAATAGCTTGTAAGTAAGGAATTACAATTTATTTTCAAATGAGATATGTGGAGCAAAACAGTGAACTGAAGTAATATGGACCTTACAGACGTGGCAGTGAGTGGGTTTGATCCTTGACTGAAAAGACAGGTGGATCAGAGAGAGTTTCTATATCAGCTCTACCTGATCACACTGGATATCTGTTCCTGCTATTTTTTTGTGGTAAAATTAGCACTATTGTAGAAGTCAAGCCTAAACAGCTCATGTATTGGTTTGGGTGCTGAAAGAGAATTCCTGCCGTGTCTCCCTGGAAAACTCTGCAAGGTGGTTATGAAACATAATCTAATTCATGTTGGCTAAACTGAAGCAGTAATAGAAAGTAAGACTGCCTTTTATGGGCTTTTTATTAGGGGAGGGGGTGTTTCGCTCTCTTCTCAGATCATCAGTCGGACTCCATACATGCCCTTATCTGATGTGCTTTTTCTGACCAGCGATGGTATTCACTCTGCTCTCATCACATCACTCTCCATCTAAAGCTCTCTCACTTCTTTTTTGACTCTGCTGCTCTGGCATTCTCTCTCTCTTTCTCTTTAATTCTCCTGCACTCCTTTCTTACACACACACATACTCTCTCTCCTTCTTCCTTTTTCTTTTGCTTTCAACTTCTCTCTCTCTCTCTCTCTCTCTCTCTCTCTCTCTCTCTCTCTCTCTCACACACACACACACACACACACTCTCTGATCTACACAGACCCCTTCAGTCTTTATGCTCTCACAGTGCCCACTGGAACACAATGAGCTGCAGTAACAAGAGAGGAGCAATACTTCTCTGTCCGAGCTCTCTACCTCCAGACACCCCACACCAGAAACCTCGACCATTCTCATATGGAGTCCCTCTTTGCCATAAATGTCTGGTCACAGTGACATGTGAACCCTGCAGTGTGTCCTTTTGGGCGCCTTCCCTGGGGAACGACCCAGAACAGAGGGGCTATAGGCACTGAAAGGCGAGGGCAGGGTGAGGGGGGCATACCCAGCACAGAGTAAATTACACAGCCAACAATAGATATGTAAGATTCTGCTCCGACTTTGGGACTGGTGGGTGGAGGACTGGAGCTTAAGTGTTTCATCCACTTGAGTGGAGCTCAATGCGGCGGCTGAGAGGGAGGCATGAGTGTCCTGACATATCAATTTCGAATTTCACCCCGAATAAACGGGTAAGCGGCCCCCCACAGAGCCTGCCGAGCCCACTGTCATGACTGTTTAAAATGAACACGATTAAATGCGTGAAACCAGAAGAGTGACCCCAGGCTCTGAAAATGTATAGTCAAATTACCATTTCAACAGATTGCATACCCCCCACAATAATTTATCAGCATAAAATGTGTCTTTCTTACTCCTGTAACTTCATAACTAATTAAATCTTATTATTTACTTACTACTGCTACGAATAAAAAAAAACTTAAGAAGTGGGCCTCCATGACTTTGGCTTTGTTCTGATGTTTCTGGCAACAGAAATAAGAAAATTCTAGCCAGTGGTCAATCACAACATAGTTGTGCCTGTGTCTAAAGAGTTTTTAATGAAAACCTTTTCACTTATCCTTTTAATTTTTTTGCAATTTTTCTGCATTGTTACATGGTTGAGATGTCAATAAAGTAATCGAGTGTCGTCTGCTGTGAAATGTCAGAAATGTTCGCAGCGAGGGTGATAGCGATCAGACGTCTCTAAAAGCTTCACAGAGTTGTTACATAAAGTGGTTACAGATACTGTAACTGAGATGTTTCACATAGTTCTGAGAACATTTTGGCCTGAATCCGTTCAAGACGCAAGGGTGTTGCGAGGCAAAAGAGTTCGCATAATGAAACTTTTTCTCAGATTTTCTTCATCAATAATACATATAAACAGTGGAATGCATTTCCTCAAGACATGCAACATTTTGACTGGTTAAGTAGCATAAGGTGTTTGTAATGGCAAAATCTTTGTTCTTTAGTGTCTTAGGGGCTGTTTATGAGCACGCTGTGTCCTTATAGTGAATTAAGCGGACCGTGTTTGTCTCTTTTTGTGACTTAAAATGCGTTTAACCCTACATTCATTTACCCCTGAAAATACACCAAACCCTTCATTTGAATTAAGTGGCCATTCATTTGTGAACCGATGCTTTAATTTTACCTTAAACACCTTAATCTCAAACATAAGGCATTAATTCATGAAGTTCTATAATTTAAGGGGCAAATTTGAAAAAGTAAGGGGAAAATGTAATAGTTTTACCCCCTAGTCAGCCTTCATCTTTGCACTTATTTTTGGCTTAATTTTCCTTAATTTCCTGGAAATTAAGATCAAAGTTAAGGTAATATCAAGGGTTAAAATAAAGGGGTTTGGTTACATAGTATATAACTGGCAGAGGGAACTGACTTCACAATGCGAATTGACCACTAAAATAGCATCTTTAGACAAACAATACTCTGCCTCTAAACATCCAGTGAATGACCTGAAGGGTATTGTTGATGGGTGGTCTGAGGTACGTGTCAGAGTTGGAAGCATCCTAATAACATCCTAATAACCTAATAACAGCCTTGGTGAAGAAAAGTCCACCAAATTCACCCATAATTAGGATTATGGTACAATTTAAGAATTTTAAAAGGTGTGTAAGTTCATTTAACGCCATTAAGTTTGTTTCTTTATAACAAACCAATTCATCCCCAACAGTCCTGAACAGATTTGTTTACACCTTGACTGCTGAATCATGCAGAAGGACAAACCGCCAAGGCTTGTATGTGGGCCCACACTTCAAAGACACTCTCTGATGCACTTGCAAAGAAAACATACTGAAATTCCTTCATTCAAGTGTTTGTATTGATAAAAGTAAATTATCCAAAACAAAGCTGTTCAGAATTGTTGGGCATAAAATGTGTCCCTTGTGGAATTAATAACGTTTTATTTGATCTTTTCGTATCTTTATTACATCAATTAAATTCCAAAGGCAAGTAAACTGGATGATGAATTTTGTAGATGGTATTGTCATTTGGATGGATGAATTATTATTGTTGAATCATTATAGTTACTAAATAAGTCTATAGTTGAATTATTATGGTTATAAATCTTTAAGACGTTTTAAGTCTAATTACCCATGTAGGGTATATAGGCTACAGCCTAGGGCCTCGTTTGAAATACTTCACATGTATTCATGTCACCTCGGGAGACGGATAGGTTGGGTGGAGTCTGGCTAGTCATTTAGAATCAGGCAATTTGATATTTATGCAGGGCTTCCAGCTCCTCTGCTTTTGGGTATTTTACTACTCACTGTACAGAAACCTCCAGACAACCAAACTCTCAGACACATTTGCAGGCGGTTATTAGTGGTTTTGCAGGATTAATAAAAAGACTAGCTCTTTTGAATCTCAATTCTATAAAAGGCTTTATCTGATCAAGCTTGTTTTTTTATGGCCCAAATCACATAAATATGAAGAATATGTAGAATATGAATCTACGTGGAGTTTTCTCTCAGATGTGAGTAATGACTGATCTCAATTAATCAGTATAATAAAGCACGTCTGTGCAAAACATTCTCAGCTACTTCACAGTCGGCAACTCAGTTAAAGACCACATATAATGGAAAAAATCCTCACATTTTTTAAATGTAGGTTTTTAAAACTGTAGTGAAAAAATTATTATAGTTGGTAAGTGCACCATTTACTGGACAGTCCATACAGCTCTGTCTAGAATTCACTTGTGTCTGTGATGTCCCAAGTACAAATATTTATTTATTTGGCCTTTGGAAGTTTAGTCCCATCCATTCATGTTGAAGTCATCTGTAGTGTTTCAGACTGGACTGCTTTTTGAATTAGGGCACAGCTGGTTTAATTCTAAGGGATAAAAAGAGAGGTTGTAAAATGGTCATATAAAATAGAAAAATATTCTTTTTTTGGCCCATAAACATCATAAGTGGAACTAAGGGAAGGAAAAAAATACGAGAAAAATGTAGGAGTTGGCCTATCAACCTGTCATTATTATTTGTACAGCGTAATATAAATCTTTGTATGAATGTTATAGCCGAGGGCCACAAGAACCAAATAATACAGCGCCGGGAGGTCTAATGGTGGAGGGTTTCGTGCCGCATTGTGGCTGCATGTCTTTGAAAACTTTTTTCCTCCCTTCAAACGGCACCATTCCGTGTCTTTATAGATCCAGAGTCCATCTCGCATTCAGGGCGACCTCGGCGCAGAACACGTTCGGTTCTCCCGTGAAAATTCTGCGGCGCTCTCCGAATCTTCTTTATGAGAATATAAATCAGTCTGCCATGTTGATGCGCTCTTGCAGCAGCTTTTGCTGCGATAAAAAAAAACGGGATGGAGCTGAATCTGCTCCCCAGCTAGTGGCAGGGCTTGAAAGAGGGTGCGCAAAAAAGATTCTGTTCACTGAAGATAAACGTGTTTACTGCAAGCAGACGGTCGGAATGGCTTTTGGGGGTCCATCCTTAGGCCACTGCCTGTCCTGGCCTTCGTACCAGTGTGTGTCTGTGTCTGAGGGTGACAGAGTGTACCGCCGCCGCCAGAAAGCCATAATACCGCTGAAGGGTCGACGGGAAATGGTCTTGGGATTAACAAAACCTGCCACACTGCAGGACGTGAGCCAACAGCCAATGCCGAGCACCAACTGACAAGATAAAAATACAGTAGTTTCTTTTTTCTGCTGCTATTGAGCAACAGTCCTATTCCGCAGAAGAGAGCTCTGATAAGTAGGGTGCGGAATGAGGAAGTTTAGAGAGCGATAGATGTTCAGATGAGCCTCTTTCTTTCTCCGCGCCTTTCCCTCCCTCCCTCCCACTCCTTCTCTCCCCGTCTCTCTCTCATCCTTGATTCATCGGCATTGGGTATTCCAGTCATGCAGGCATGGCTTGTTGGTGTGAAAGGACTGTGAGGATAGATGAGAGAGGGCTATCTGAGGGCTCGGCTTCAAACTGGAGGGACGGGGGTGAGTGCAAACCAGCTTCGAGGCAGAGGAGCCGCGGCGCCTTTGAGTTCCGAGAGAGGAACTCTTCACGCCGAAAACAAACTCGTGAAAAAATACGGCAAATTGTTGCTGGGCCTACTTCCTAGATTATTATGCTGCACATGTGAAACACATGGCTTCTTTCATCTTCTCTGCTCTGTATGGGAGTCCGCTGGAGCAAACCCTCTACAAAGCATGTCTGCAGTGTGGTCATCCGCTTTAGATCCTCTCTTGGAATTCCCAGTCCTCCCCAAAGCTGTATGCTTTTATTGCATTTCCAACATCGGAAGGCTACAGATGTTATTGTAGTTTTAAATGCAATTATGTACATGTAATTAGAGAATCGTGGGGGTAATTATAGGGAGATTTACATGAGGATTTATGTTCACATTCATTTTTCATTCTGTGTCCACGCTCTGTATGGTGTTTGGATGTCAGTAAATAGAAAATAAAAAAGCATCTGGGAGATTCTAGGAGCATGTTTATATAAATGGATTTATATATATTTTTCGATTATCATTTTTCCCAGTTTTGTTCTTATATTAATCGTGTTTAATTCCACCCACTAGCCAGGACTCCCCCAGTTGTGTGATACCACCAGCACTGGAAGAGTGAAGGCTAGCATGTGCCTGCTCTGACTTATGAGAAGCACCATGGCATCTCTTCAGAGTGCCGCAAGGAGCTCAACACGCTTCAAGAACACTTACTGCCAAGTCTGTTATGTCATCTAACAGACACTCATATTGGTGAAGGGGGGGACAGTGAGGGCCATCTTGCCCACCCAGTGAATTCAAGGCCAAATTAAATCAACACGTTCAACAGATGACTTGGAAAAAATGAAATCTTTGTGAACTGGAGAAACACTAAGTATGACTCCTGCTAATAAGAGCTGAGTTTGATTTTTCACACTGACTTGCCATATGACCCAGAACCTTTCAGAGGGCTTTAATGAGATATTAAATAAATTTGCCTATCAGGATGAGGGGCAGGCTACATGATGGATGACAAAGTTTTCTTACAGATCAAGCTCAAAGGGGACTATAATTAAGTCCCTCTTAGGCTGTAGATAATTTAGTATATTTTGCCACCCATCCTTAAGTGCCACTGCAGGCAACTGCCTATATTTGGTATGCAGGCCCTGGCAATGGTACTTGATATTTCTGCCATATCTCATAAAAGTAAAGTGGCCCCTTTATCGTCACATGTGAACACACCACAGCACACAGTGTGAAGTTCTCCCTCTGCATTTAACCCATTCATCAAGTGAAGTACTGGGCTGCCACCAATGAGGGGCACCTAGGGATGTTACTTTGGCATACCTCAGTGATATTGGCATACCTCTGTGATCGGTCCAGGGATTCGAAACCACCCTCTGATCTCAGGGCAAAATCTCTAGCCACTTGGCCAGCAGTGTCCCCGTTAAGCCCACAGACTTTATATTTAGTTTCCAACTGATAAGGGAAACTCCTTTTGAAATCTCTTCAATTCGTCATTCCCATTCTGAAAGATAAAACTTCTGAGTAGTTGTTCTGTAATACCATTTGATTATGGTGGCATCTGCAGAATAAAACTTCTTAGTGCTTTTCTTTTTTAACCTAAACTCTGAGTTTATTTGTGCTTGAAGCAAGGTGAAAATTACTGACATTTGATTAGTTTCTTCTGCCGCTTTTTTCTGCCAAGCATTGTCCACTAGCTTGTCAGGAATTTTTGTGAGGTATTGACACAGTGTGCTTTGATCAGGACATTTGCTTTTTATGAATCACATAATTTTATTAATCACATGGATGAATACTGGGCAAATTATTCTTTTTGCTCCACTTTACCATAGTTTTAGGAAAAATGCACTTGATTAGTTCCAAATATAAATGTTTTTACACCCACAAATATTAAAGAAACACCAGATGAGAGTTGAGCCAAATTTAAACCAATTCAAATGTCAGCCTAGATCAAACTGTCCTCTGGTTTTAGACTGAACAATTCTAATCAAGCTGACATGGCAGTCTGTCATAATGCAACCCTATTTAGTCTGAACACTCTGTATGGCCTATAATCTGTAGCTTTCTGGTGCCAGCATGTGGCTGTTAGCGGCTCCCAGCTAGAGACTCTGAGTGGCAACTCCCGGTGCTAAAAGAATGGAAAACTGCTTTAAATGACGGAAGTGATCTGAAAAGAATTTATGAATGCACTCAGGCTGATAGCAGAAAGATGCAAAACCAAAACAGTGCATAGGATATTCCAGTTATATGTCACAGCAGTAATAGCATCTAGCTAATATTTTATTATTAGCATTTAGGTTCTAGCATTTTTTTTTTTTTTACCGCTTTCAACCAACACTAAGATACTTATTTTGGGTTTGCATGATGAAATTTTGTAGTCCTGATCATTACTACTAACATTACTTGATATTACCTAATATTATTGACTGGCTTGATTTTAGCAATTGTTTGGGAGCAAAATATAGTTTAGTCTGTTTACAAAGAATATTCAGTACAGACCGTCTGTGTTTCTTTGTACATTATTATGTACATTATTGGCTTTGGTTCAGTCTGCAGTTCTGTGTTTACAGAGGATCAATAGGATACTACTGCATCGGGCCACCTAAGCAGCTCAAAAGAATTGATAAATGAATCGAACTTTTCAACGCTGAGCCAAAGTACTTCTTGGCTCTCCCAAATGCAGCATTTATAGTCTTGCGAAAAATAAGAATTTGCAGTCCTAATCATGAATATTAACATTACTTGATTTACTAAATATTATCGACTGCTTAGAATGTTAGCAAAAGTTTGTGTGCAAAATATACACTGTAAACTAAGAATACACAGTGTAGACCAAGTGAATACTGCTGTAAGGGGTTAGACTGAACTTTTGCAGCATAAATTGTTTTCTGTGTGTGTTTACTACATTTGTGGCTTTGGTTTACACTGTAGTGCGGTCCTATGTTTACAGAGAATCGATTGGTTGCTATTGCATCGGTCCGCCTCATCTAACAGTTGAAAAGAATCGATAAATGAATCGAACTTTCCATCCCTGAGCCAAAGTACTTCTCGGTTGTCCCGAATGCAGCATTTTTGGACTTGCGAAAAATAAGATGAATGCTGGGCGAGAAAAGAGGCGGTGTTTGTTCTTCTTTCTGCGGCTTTAGCACCAGCTCGGCACAGCCCTGTAAGCTCTCCTCACTCACTGTGAGCTGACCCAGAGACAGCCTGGCCGGATTATCTGACACAGCGGCCTTATCGGACCACCTTCCCAATGTAGCTGCCACGCTGCTGCGTGACGAATTGAGAACTTCTTTCTCTTTTCTTCTCATGAACATGGGGGAGGCAGACAGAGTATGGGTCCCACATCCTGCCGTCTATTCGGAATGAGATAGAGCTCTGAGCTGGAGGTGATTAGGAGGAGCTCACCACGTGTGAAGGAGCTCAATCCAAAACCCTCAATGAAGATTCTTAATGAAGCATTTGGCCCACCCTGCTGTGGGCTGGAAAGCTGCTTCTGGCTTGAATTAGGTTTTTTGTTCTTGGTGCGAAGGCATCGATGTAAGTGCCAACAAAGCTTCTGTTTGTTTGTGGAATTGGCTTGTGTTGATGTGTGTTTGGTGCAGTTTCTCTTACTCCATGCAGCTCATTAATATCTCCAGGAATGGGGCTTGTTATGGAACGGTCCAGAGTGAAATCCTTAAGGAATAAATAGTTTAGTTCCTCCAATCTTCTTCCCCCCAGTGATTTTAGAATTACCAGGGCATCTTCAAATCCCTTAATGATGGGAACTTCACTTGCCATTACCTCATTTTATATTCTTTTCGGGTATAAATATCCGTTCCTTGTACCTGTCAATAATATGCTACTTTGCTGTGGCACCAAGCTCTTAATCAAAGCGTGTACCGAACTTATTACGGGCATAAAATTCCTCCGATTCGTTTTATTGCTTTTCCTTTTCCTAACACATGATATGCGGTGCAGCGGCCCCTTATTTTGTTAGCTATTTATCAACTTCATATGCTTAATGAATCTGAAATATAGCACAAATAAGGCTGCAGAGAACGAGGAAGCTCCGTTTGTGCACATTTTCTTGATTCTGCACACTCGCGCTCGGAGTCAAACAGGTTTATTTAAACATTGCAACATCTTTAGAAACGACTGACATTTTGATAGGTTGAGATTTTCCCAGCAGATGGTTCACTGTCTTTAGGCTTTCATCATCACATGGATTGTTTACCAGCAAGAAGAATCTTTCACATCAAAGTGCTTCAGTCGAGGTGAACAAACAGATTGCATTGCAAATGAAGTACAAAGCCAGAGTGTGAAATTGAAGTGACCCAACACTGTTTGGGGAGCATTTAAAGGCACCCTCTTCACACTTAAAACATATATATATATATATACACACGTATGTATGAAATGTGAACAGGGTGGCTTTAAATGCTTGGGTCACTTCACAACCCACTACAAGGTTCTTTTGGGAAGGTGTTCCCAACAATTTTTAACAAGGCAGACTGAACCACATGCATGAGGGAGGGAGCGGGTGGTGCAGCATACGTGATTAGCCCACATTGGCCCTGGTTATAAAATCACAATTTGACTGTACAAATTAAGTGTAAACGACCAACAGAATGTGTGCATCATGATCAGTTTACTCAAAGCACTTGCCTAGGTGATCTGGGAAGAATATACCCACTTACCCTTTGTAGTGCAAATGCTACTATGTCTAAAAATGTCACAGGAAAATATGTCAAATGGACACTATCAACATTAAATAAAACATTAGAAGCTAGCTACCCTTCCATCCATCTACCTAGCTTACCGTTAGAAAGTCAAAGACAACAATAGGAAGTCTGGGCTGGACAGGGCAACTTGCCCATATTACAATGAGTTGGGCAAATTGTCATGTTAGCATCCATTGTTTAGCACTGTGAAAGGAGGTGTGCTGGGCTCTGCTGACAGCAGGGCCTCCAGGTGTACAGCTAAACGTTCAAAAGAATAAAAGGACACAGCAGGTTTAAAATTGTGAATTTATAAAAGTGAAATCTGAACACAAGTGGTCAGCTGAACACTGTGGAGAAGACACAAGTGTAAACTGCAATTGGTTTTAAAACCAATTGGAAACAGGACCATTGTTATCAAGGAATGATTTCTCTTGGGGAAATGGGAACTCATGTTAAACTATGCTTCCCGGGTCAAGCTTTGTTGTTCTCGTGATAGCACAGCTTATAGTGCTCTGAAAGGCAGAGCGTTCTTAGACAACAGCTAAATGCTAAGTGTGCCTGCACCTCTCACATATGAGTGTAGCAAATCTCCTCAGCCTGTCAAGACAGGATTGTGGGATTTCACCCCAAATCCAAGATTACACTCATGTAAGAGCCTGAGATATAAAAGCTGATTCAGTTCACTTAAAACTTTCACAAATCCCAGACACGCTTTGATCATTTTGAGAGAAAAGGTGTATATGTAATTATGAAATGCTGTTAGATTAGGTTATTTTCAACAACTAGCTAATTTATGGTCAAAGAAATCCTTCTACTAACACACGGCCTAACAGAGGCTGGACCTGGCGGCTCTGTTTACCTGGCTCAGCAGAACAAACCATAGAAGGTCAATGGAGGTCATGTGGTTTTAAGCCATAAAGTCGGTGTTCCTGACAAAATATTTGCCCAGACACCTCAGGCAAGTGACAATTACAGTGACGAATGGGCTGCGCAGTGGAGCGGGCAGGGCCGGGGTAAGACGTTTTAGCAGCTTTTTAAAGCCGGACTTTGTATGTAGATCTTAATCATCACCACCTGTTGCCGAGTGGATTTGCAGCATGTTACTGATCCGAGAGGGCCTTAATGGGCTCCACAGTCCATGTGGGTCATAGTGAGGCCGCTGATCTGGGATCAGCTCAACTCTATATACTTGCATTCATGAGGATACAAAAGGCGAAAAAGCAATCCTATGAAAGGCCTCTTACATAAGAAGAAGATTCCCGTTAATATTACCGCCTCTGCAGCAGCTTTTGCAGAACAGCATCACAGCTCCACTCAAAAGAGGGAAAGTTACACATATAACTTGTGTAATCCACATTGTGATTCACTGCCTTTTACAGTTGGAGGAAAATTAGAGTGTTATTTTTTTTAAGTGTACGGAGTTTCTGAGAGACCTTCGGCTGAATTAAATGGGAACACTGATTGGTGCAATCACATTTTCCATTTTTGGATTATGCTTATGTAATAGTCATCTTTAGTCACATATCACTTAACAAGCATGCCTTAAATAAATTGCTTTACTTGTAATTTACTAGTAAAGCCATGGTCATGGAAGCACAGGATCAGAGAAGATGTGTCCTACAAACACAGACACACACATCTTGACCCCCGTCTTTAGTCATGAGTCTCTAGTGTTGTAATTCCATTAACTAATTTGTCCTGTGCGTGAGATTGCAGTAATTAGATGACTGTTACCGGTGAGAGAGTCCCAGGCAAACTCTAGTCAACATTCAAGGCAAAAAAGACGTGTTCTGTTTTCAAAGCATCCTCATTAACGAGTAAGGGTTTGTTAATTAGTTCTGGTAATTAAACAGGTATATTAGAGAAGGGAAAACAGTGAACTATGCTGACCTGGTCCTATACTCACTGCAGGATATAGATTTAGTCTAGAGCCAATTAGATTTTGTTATTTATTAAGGGTGGAAAATGAAGTTATGGTGACTCAGTTTGAATATTGTTCAGTATCACCATTAAGTAATTTCTTTTTACAGGTCAGATTCACAATTGTTATTTATGTTCGTTCATTCATTCATTCATTCATTCATTCATTCATTCATTCATTCATTCATTCATTCATTCATTCATTCATTCATTTATTCATTCAGTTCTTTCTCCAATAGTCATGATAGGACTCCCAATTTTAAAAGGGACATACAAAAAAATGTTATAATAGGTCTATGGGCTATACACCAGCTTTTTTCTTCACATTTTCAGTCCCTTTTAAAGTGGTCCCTTTAGATGGAGGGCCCAGTATGATGTAATACTAGGCCAATTTGCATAGAACTGCCCCTCATATTTCAAGACCCCTCCCACTAGATTAGTTGAAGATCTGCTGCTAGTTTTATGAGCACAGATGAGTGGAGCGCTATGGATACAGGCAAAGGCAAGTTACACATGAAGTGTTTTGTTGTTGCTGCAAAGAACGACAAAAATCTCTACACTTTCTCCCAGACAAAATAAATTGAAGGGCTGCGTGGTTCCACTTCATTTTCAATGGTCATGTCCCAGCAACAATATGTTTTGTTCCACCTTAAATAGTGCTAAATAGTAAAAAATTCGAATAAGGAGCTGTGAATAAGGAGCTAACTTCAGCGTTGTGGGGGATCTGAACCTACTGTCTGTGACAAGTTAGCTGATGAAGAAGATGTAAGAACTATCATATAATGACTTTTGTGTTTCTATTGCATTTAAGTATGAACTAGCAAGTTTCATGTTGTTTCATAAGCATGGGATGGGTGGGGCATGGCCAGTAGCTGCTTATTTGCATAAAATTCACAGAAACCTCAAACAGCTGTCACACTTTCACATTGCTTTGCTTTGCCCATTAAAGAATTTGACTTGTGTTTAAATGCCTATGCCTGAAAACCACCCTCCTGACACAATGTATACACAGTTTAGTAAAATAGGTACCTCAGTTTAAAACCAGAAGGGGCTCTTGCTGAGGTTACTATAATGAGGGTCCTGTAAAAAAGAAAGAAGAAAGATTCAACTGTCATACACAACACTGGCTGCCCTTTGGAAAGGTCAGCGGCAAACTGAGTAAAAGTTGAATTTGAGTGAACTTTGAACAGCAAGACAACACAACGGAGCAGCAAGCGACACTCCAGCACTGATCTCTCTATAGACCATATATAGAACAATGGCTTTGCAAGAATAAAGTAGTTTTGCCCATTTTCATCCAATAGCGCCCTTTACCGCCTATAACTGGCAATTTTGTTACATTAGTTAACAGGCACCCACGGTGGCTTACATCGTACTTAGTGGTGGAGGGCGCTAGCGGGGTGCCACTCTACCCACCCAGAGACATCAAGGCCAATTATGCTCTCTTGGACTCCGGGCCACAGATACTTATTTCCCAACACCAGGGCTTAAATGTGGACAGTTGTGCCACTCGTGAGCACGTTTTTTAGGCAATAATGCACATTTGAATACACAACTTTGACTGAAAGTGCTATTATCCCAATGCTGGGATACAGACGAGTTATTAAGTTTGTGGGATTTTTATTGTTGAACATAATAGAGAATTTATGCAGTTGTCTCCCCACTGTTAGGGGGTATTAAACATTTCCCCCAACAGTCACTCCATTATCTCTTTCATAAGTGGATCCTATCAGCTCAATCCATGTCACCATCAGACCTCCAAAGTCAAGACCACCTGCATCCTCCAAGATGAGTGCCACCCACAGCCCCAGATGGTTATCTTCATGCTTTTGCTTGCTCGCTGAAGCACGAGAGACGAAGAAGTGCCCTTATTTGTCGTTGCTAGTAGAAGAGAATGCAACCTTTAGTTGGTCTGACAGACTGCAGTAGGACGTAGCATTAGCTGTGAGTCATGCAGCCTCAGTGGAGCAAACAACCCCTAAACCTTTGGCAGACTAATTAGACATTTGAAATAACCAGCTATGCCATTGTATTGCACTTTCTTTTCTAATTGCTGCCCTTTGAAGCCGGCGGCGTACATCAACATTCCGCCCGGCGCACACGGTTGAGCTCAGGCCTCAGGAACCAACAGCAATTACACTTGTCTGCTTATAAGAAGCATACCTGTCATCAAGGCAGGGCAAAAAAGGGAATAATCTCTGTAAAGCAGCATAGCACATCGCTATTAATCAATTTTTGAAAGGAATGTTTCGGACCCCACTTGGCCGACCCAAAAGCCTGAGCCAGGCCTATTTAAGTATGTTTTTTGATATACCCACCTAAAACCACTGAAGCACTGACCATCCTGTGATTGATGATTGAACACTACTCTGTGGGATTTGTTCCCTTATGGAGCTTTGAGACAGGATGTGCAGTAGCCCTTCAATCTCTGAATAGGCTGCGATTCTTACTGAGAGAGGATTTGACATTTGTGTTAAAAGCCTCCCTGTAAAGGACGGTATTATTGTTATTCCTGAGCAGTAAGTCTTTTCAGCCACACACGATTTATCTTGCTCCAACACACTCCCTCTCTAGGACACATTCGTGCATTTATTTATTTATTTGGGTTTTCCATGTTGTGCCTTTCTATGACTTTTTTTCATCCCCAAATCAAAATCGTACCCTTTCTGCTTTATTACATTCATGGAGAAAGCGCATGATGTGAGATTTGGCTCCCATTGCTAATGATTAAAAATGTAATATGAATATATAGACATTTTACTGATTGAGGTATGAGTACTTTCCATTATTGTAGCCTTTCTAGGAATCTTTTACTCAGTTGGTTTGTGTGTCTTCTACTTTACAACACACATCCATTACATCCACTCAAATACTAAAGAACAGTTTTCTACACTTTAGTAAAAGAAGATATCAAGCTATGAAATGACACATATGAAACTGTACGGTGACCAAAAGTGAACATTTGTATCTCTCTTGCATCTTACACACACTTAGCGTCTCATTAAGCAGCATCATGAGTTACTACCTGGGATACTTTTCTGCAGGACTGAAGAAGTTCCTCATGCTGAACACTCACAGTCTCAAAACAAGACCGTGTAGCTCTGCAGGAGAATAATAAACCTTCTTAAATTTTAATATAACCTAATGAAAATTTTGGATCCTTTCTATTGGCTCATCCATCATGAAAATGTGATGCAGAGTAAACTAAACACAGCTGGCGTTTTTTAAATGTTAAAACAAACCCGACTGAAATTGAGATAAAATATTTGCTACCGGGAAAATCAGGATATGCTACAACAAACTTGTCGGCTGCCTAAAATCCAAGTAAGGGAATTTTAAAGCAGTGGTGGAAAACTTTCAGACATAAATTTGTTCTTGAACATCTTTGTTTGGATTTTTGTTAGAAACCAGCATTTAAGCCTTTAGATAAAGGAATATCTTAAAGATTAACGAAAAAATGCATTCAATCAAGTGTGTTTTAACATTTGACTGGAAGTATATATGTAATCTTTTGATCCATCTCTGATGTGAGGACATCCTGTGGTCAGATTTGAGAGATGAGCAGAAATGAAACTTTGTTCTCTCTTACAGAAGATTACACAATATTATCTTTAATGTCATGGTTTATCGAAAGATTACGTTCTGTTGCATTGCAGTAAAATGCACGTTTTTTTGGCGACTTATGAGTTCTTATAGAGATGTGGAACTGATTCCACTCTCAGTCAATACCCAGTAACTACTACCACTACTACTACAGCCAATAGCAATAGCACCAAAATTACCACTACAAATAAAACTAACAGTGGTACTAGTCCTCCTGCTAATAGTACTACTACTACAGCACTACTAATAAAACTACAATTTTTTGAACTGCTATTGTTGTAGAAAAATAAAGCAATAATTCAGGTCTTCAAAAATTTACTGCAGCCAGAGTGTTCAGGCAATGCCCTTTTTATTAAAGGCACCTTTGTGGTATGAGAGCATTGGTCAGATGCCTCTCTCTTTTGTCCCTCACAGAGGACTCTTATACCCTTCAACCCATCATTTACATTATCTTAAATGTCCAGAGTTCATTCCAGCAAAGCGCTTCCCTTGCATCTTCATGGCCATTTTTCATGACAATAGCCCTGAGCAAGCTTCTTTTAGTTCAGACAAAACATCTTGTCTAACAACCTTTGGCTTGAAAATATTTGCATAAAATAACAATCTTGAGTTAATCAATACAGGCCTGATTTCACAACCTTAAGCATTAGTCAGCAGAATAACATTTCTCTTCTTTTAGAAGACATGTAATAGGCGCATGGTTCCAATTCCTTTAGTCTGAGACTACTACCTTAAAAATAATTATAAATATTATTTCTGTAATGTAATATGCTTTACTGTGCTTGGCTAGTAAAACCTAATTCATTTGTGGTAAACACTGTCAGATACTTGATGGGGGCGAAAACATACTATTCTAAACAGTATATTTAACCCTTAAATCTTCAATAATACTTATAGTACTATTATTACTACAAGTAGTACCGTCACTACAACTATCAATAATACCAATGCTACTAAAACAAATAGTGTTAAAATCACTCCAGGTACTACTAATGCTGCTACTACCACTGCCTCTTCTTCTATTACAACAAAAAGTATAACCATCAGTCAGAGTATTATTACTACTACAGCTTCTGATAGCACTGCTATTACTAGAAACTCCAGCACTACTGCTACAACTACTAATTTTATTACTATTACAGTACTACAGCTATGACGACAAGTTCTAGAACTTCAAAATAAACAAATAATATTTAGGTCTTTCCAAACATTACTACTACAAGTACTGTTGCCAAAAGTACTACAATCACCACAAATTCTAATACTTATATTTCAACTACTTATAGCACTATCACAATTGCTTTACTATTACTACAAGTTCTAGGACTTCTACTAATATTACTCTTATTACTTCAATTAGTACTGCCACTACAACTATCAATACTACTTTACAAATACAGTATTTTTATCTCTCCAATCTCTATTCCTTCTACAGTTGCTACTACCAATCACCACAAGTTCTAGTACTACTACTTCATCTACTAATATTGCTACTATTACAATTGTATTACTAGTACTAGCAGTTCTAGGACTGCTACTAATAGTTCTTCTATTACTACAAGCAGTATTAACATCACACAAAATAAAATTACAACTACAACTACCACAAGTACTATTATTAAAAGTTCTACTACTACTACAGCTACTGATTTAATCAAATGCACTAGTACTGCAACTACTCACAGTATTACTCCCAATGGTACTACCACTGCAACTTTCTGGAGTACTCCAGCTACAATTTCAAATTCTACCTCTACTGCTAGTGCTACTAAAAAACTTCTAATACTGCTACAATAATGGTACCAATAATTACCAATAGTACTACAACAAGTACTAAATTCTAATACTAAAACAGCTACCTCTAAAACTGCTCTTTAAAGTAACACCTATTATTTATATTGCACTTTTCCAAAGCTCAACTGATACAATAAGCCGGGATAAAAATGTAACTGACTGGGTTAAAGTTGAACAGAATGTAATTCTTTTGAAAGTGACCTCTGCCATAAGCTTTAGTCATCCTCCACCTACGCCCAATCAATTCCACCCCACTCATGGTGTTTGAGTGAGGCCCGAAGTGAACCTGTCCACGCTGCCCTGAGCCATATGGCTGATGGAAGCCCGTGTGAGAGGGTGGGGGTTTTACCTGTGGTACGGCCGGGTGTGACGGGTCAAAGCTGGCTGTCCCAGCTGTTTCTGGTTCTGCGAATGTGGCACTGGGCCAGCCAGCAGGAGAAAAACATTACAAGGCTGTTTCCAGGCCAAACTGCATTCTACCCACCAGGAGAGTCATAAGGATTACATTGCAGGCGAATTAATAATGAAATGAATCAGTCAATTAATGCTAAAATATGGTATTCTGACCCTTATTAACATTGTGGCAACTATTATGTTGTTATAAAAGCAAGGAACTGATGTGTTGGCCCTCACACATAATTGTATAAAAACACTGTAAAGCCATTTATCAGAGCAGTAAATGTTGATTTGTCCATTCAAATTGACACCATAATACTGTACGTTGTAATTTCACGTCTATCAATATGTTGACTGAAGCCTTTCTAAACATCCCCTGAAGGAGGAATACCTACAGATACCATAAAATATAAAATAGTTTGTCTAATCATGTTATATCAGGGGCTGCTGATATTCTTCTTTTTCTAACCCACATATTATTATTCTCGCAGAATGTGACGCATTTAAGTTTTTCTTTTAGTTTCCTGTATTTGTTCTAATGTTGCCAAGGATGCCAAACACTTTCAGATTCCCTCTGAGAACAAACCCATTTTCACTGATCTACTTTATTTCTCTGAAATACTGTATTAAAAAATAAGATCTTAAAATTTCAACAATGTCAAAATAGACTAATCTGGCTATTGGTTTGAATAATTTCATTGATAAACACTGCGCACAACGGAAATTTAGAACAAAACAGGCTTCGCTCACTTACTGAAGTCTTTAGTGGAAACTTACTCACTGTTCTACCTTAAATATGGCAACACTACATTCTGGCATTGGTACCATTTATGGCAATAAACAAAAAATGAGAGATTTAACTTGTGAATTTAATTCTGTATCACTTTGGTGTCTAGCAAAACTTTGGCCAGACTTACAACGTAAGTTAATGTACATTTCAGAGACATCGGCAGCAATTTTAATGTGGGGGGACGCATCAGTCTACGTCTGGGTGGGGTGGGGGATGGGGCATACATGCAGAATCGTTGTCTGAGAAACAAAGAGTGGGGGGACAAACCAATGATTTTGAAGAGCGTGGGGGATTGCTATAATGGGTCCAACACCAATGGTACATTATTTATAAAATCAGTATTCATGTGGTTTTAGAAGGATAGAGTAATAAACATTTTACCATCAAATTAGCATGGTTGTTAAATTGAAAGGGCAGATAGAATGTTTTCAGGACTGGTATTGAGAATGAGTGTTCAGACTCTCATGCGGAAACACTTTTCAGTTTTAAACGAATCAAAAAATCCTCAAAGATTAAAAACAATGTGTGTGTGTGAGTGTGTATATTTATGTGTGTGTGTGTGAGTGAGTGACTGAGTGAGAGTGTGTATGTGTATGTATATGTGTGTGTGTGTATGTGTGTGTGTGGTATGTGTGTGAGAGCAACAGCAAAATCCACTATTTCCTCTCCATCCCTAACATCCATTTATGGTTTTCACTCTCTAGCGCTGGCTGGTGTAATTTAGCCACACCGGGGCCCTGGGAGCGAGCTGATGGGCCATTGCAGATGTTCATCTCCGAGCAATCAGCTAGATCCTTAAGAGAATAGAGAGCCTCACACACACACTCACACCCGCGTGTACACATCCTGACGCACAAGACAGGCTGAAATGCATCAGTGGCTGAAATTAACAAGGAGTCCAGTCACTGAGCAGGTCACTAATTCAATCTGAAGTCACAGGTTTGTCTGTGGCCGTATAAGGCCATTCTCATTTTGTGGGTTTGTGAGAACAAGAGGGAGAGAGAAGGAAAGATAAAGGAGTCAGAGTTTGATTCCCCCGGGCATGAATTGTGCTAGATGGAATGGACGGTCAGCAAAAAGCAGTGTCCCCCCAATTATTGTAAGATATGACAGAGATGCTGATTTGTATTAAGCAGAGAATACCACTAATTTCTCATAGTTAGTTTTAATACAGTGTATATATAATGGCACAGTACGTATACAACTTAATAATGTTGAGAACAAAATTCACATTAAACTGAATTATGACTGTTTTTCATAAATCAGCCATAAGAATATAAGACATTAGTGCTTTCCTATATTTCCTTTGTTTGTATTTGTCTGTGTTTATGCACCAAAAACAGTTGTAATTCATTTTTATTAGACCTATTCGAATTTTACTTGTTTTTTTTGCTGTACCACTAAGACATATATACATGAAGAGCCTGTGCTCTGACTGGCTGTCCCGTATTATGTGTAAATCAGAAGGCAGTCTAAGCTGAAACCCTCCTTATAACTTCAGTGTTAAAAGGCTGTATAGGTAGATGTTTGTGAAAGTGATGGGATTTGGTGACGTGACAGGAAAAGCAAATTCGAGACCAATTTGAAGTCATCTGAAACTGAATGGATCCTTTCATTGTGGCTGAAGAGCCCCTGCTGACTCCAAAATATCTTACATCATATGATATAAAAGCAGGATTGTAAGCTAAAGCCCTGCGCTGAACTAATACGTCCCGGCCGTCCACTGCTCCGCAACTTCGCTTCTTAGTGTGATTTTCTCTTCCAAAGCTCTTGAGCCGTGATGGCCTGTCACCTCCGACGTCACGCTCTATATAAAGAGAGCCACACATTGGACCTAATGGCTCTAAGCCCTTTCAATCAGTGCTGCCGATAATGGACCTTTCAGTGCGCCCTGCCGACCAGCCGACCCAAAACAGTTACCAAGGGTAAGAGTGGCTTAACCGCAACAGTGAGCACCTGGTCATTTCTGCCTGGAATCTGATTACTGGCCTGACACTTATGATTAGTAATCACACACATGTGGACCTGTGGTTTTTTTTTTTTAAATCACAGCTGAATAGATGAATCGACCTAGAAATGAAGCTAGAAATACCTGTCGTTTTCATTTAACACCCCATTGTCCTGCGCTGGTTAAATAATAGGGCAGCCTGAAGTCCAAAGTGATTAGGATCAAACGGAACATGTTGAAAATTTTAGAACCATCGGCGTATCGAAGCTTGGCAGTGTTGCCCACCCGATTTCCCTGCTCTCGCCTCTTGTTTAATGCAGAGCCGTAACTGACCATGCATCTTTAATCCGCGCTCATATGCAATGCTCTTTGTTGCTGTATTCCCGAAGTAACAAGCTCTCAGTGTTGGGAACGAATTTGTATTCCAGTGGAAAACAGTAATAGAAGGTTAAGCAATTATCCCCCCCGCATAAAGCACCATCCAAAAAAGAGGCATTTTCACAAATAGTATGGATGTATTACACTCCGCTGTTCAAATTCTATTCACTTAGGCTAATAGCATACAAGGTTTGTCCTTAAGATCGGGCCCCGGAGTGTGTGTGGTGAAGGATGAAGTTTGTGCCCCCCCACGTGCATTTATCTGTGAAATCTGAAGAACTGTGTAATTATAGTCAAGGTCCCCGTTCGCTGTTTGAATTGGTAAATCTATGTGCACAAGCCACTGAATACTCTTCAGAGAACGATTGCATGTGTGTGTGTGTGTGTGTGTGTGTGTGTGTGTGTGTGTATGAATTTGTGTGTGTGTGTGTGTGTGTGTGATTGCTGGAACAAAAGCAGAGAGGTGGGTTGATACTATTCTGGCATTCTCAACAGAAGATGTTGTTCATGAAAACCAAGGTGACACTACACAAGAGGATTTTAAGCATGGAAACATGCCTGGATGCCACCAGGAATAGAAGCTGCTTTATAGGGAAAAGAACCAGCACAACCAATTTAATTAATGTAATTAAGTGAAAGTACATTGCTCATAGCATATATACACATTCCCCTTTCTTTAAATCCCATTGTGAATGCATTCAGATACATTGTTTGCCTCCATCAAAGCCTATTTAATTGAAGTCAAACTAAACTGTAAACCTTGTTGATGACACTACCAAATAAAATGAATAAAAAAAGGATCGTGAAGAACACTCTGACACAGTAGAGGCTTCCCAGGGTGAATCAGCACAGCTGCACAGAAACAGTAAAAAAACAAAACAAAAACAAAACTCATGCCTGCTTGGAGAAATCCTCATATGGAATCCCTTCAACTATCTTCCCTTTCAAATGACCCTGTGGGACACAAAGATACAAACTCTACGTTCATGGTAATACAAAATTTTAATAAAACAACAAATGATGTACTGTAAGTAACAGTTTGGATATCTTGACATTGTTTTCTTTTACTCAATAATTACTTACACAGTGTAGACTGTAATAAGCTGGATACCTAAAGTTCTATTTTCTGGGAACACCACAAGGACAAAACATCCTAAATGTATGCATGAAGTTGTACGGCTGTGGTGTCTAAATGGAATTATTTTGTACATGAGATTGAAACAAAACTGATTTGATATAATTGAGAACATTTCTATTGGTGGATTATGTATATTATCAGCTTGATAAGGTAATGCATGTTTAGACACATGGTTAAACAGCTTTAAGGTAAAATGATACTACCATTATTTGGTAAGTCTTACCGAGTCAATTATGAGCGTAGCAGAAAAACGTTTCTCATCTATGCCCTCCAAAACTGCCTCTGCATCTCGATACTGTCCATTCACAATCAGCACTCGCTTTCCTGAGAGCAAAAAAGGAAAAAAGAGAAAGAATGAAAGAAATGGAGAAGAAAACAATAAATGACAAAATAAACACCATGTATAAAAACACAAGTGTCAAATGTCAAAACAAAACTGCTTTGATTTTGGAATGTTAGAATTGATTAATCTTTGCAGTCAATTGTCAGTTTCTTGTCAAAATAAAATGAATAAGCTACTTCTCAAAAAAGGGAGCAAAAAAAATGTAATCAAGACGACGATATAATACTCCAGTGCAAAAAATCTGGGTCTATAATCGCCTTCTGCATTCCACTACCAGTCACATTTACGTAAGCAGTTCAGAAAGCTCTTAATTGCTCGGGGCCTGTTCAACCATTGTGATGTGTTACCAGGTGCTGGGATGACTGTCTCTAGGTGGGTTTGGTCCAGTTTGAGTTTGTCCCCTGAGTCGACCATCTTTACCACAGCTGTGAATTTGTCCTGCACTTCCTGTACATACACACACACACACACACACACACACACACACACACAAACAAACAAATAACATCTATTCCACTGGGGATAAGCTGATTCTGAAATTTGGTCACAGTTGTGACTGGGGGTGCGTTTCAATACCAGCATGATATAAACCAAGAACCAGTTATAATGAATTACAACCCATAGTACTGTTGAGAAAAGTTCTGTTCCGATTTTAGTGAAGCTAATGAAGTTTAATCATGAATCATTAACAAGAGTAATAATTCATCATTCAACAAAAATGCAAATAAATAAAATTAGCTAACAATTTTATAGGCTTGGAAGAAAATAAAGAACAGAAGAAGAAACATTATTTTAAATGCATCTGAAAGTTTAAGTAAGATTAAGAAAGTTTAAGTAAGATTATCTTCAAGCTTCCATTCCTGAGTAGTCACTCACAAGCCAAAGATGTGCCATGCGTCAGCTGGAGGGGCTTAAATCATTCCACCACTGGACTTGGCCAGATGTTTTCCAAACCGATTAAATTATGCTTCCCTTTCTGGGAATCTGATGTAAATAGGTAAATAATAGTCTTGGGCTGGGTTTTTTTAGGTTTGGGTTAGGCCTCTTAGTTCTGGTATAGGGCAATGTTAATGCTACAGCATGTGTATATATCTGTACACAAAGTGAGGTCCATAAAGACATTGTTTGACAAGTCTGGTGTGGAGAAAACCTAGGGTCCTGCACAGAGCCCTGACCTCAACCCTGACCTCAAATTTTAGATTAATTGGAACAGTTAGTGAGCCAAACCTTTTCATCAAATATCAGTGCCTGATTGTGAAAATTATCCTTTAATTATATGGGTTCTCGCTTAGTAATCAGAATACACATGCTTTGGTACAGCCTTCACTGTGAATCCTGGGGAAAAAAACTGGCTGCTTTCAAAATTCAAAGATGTTTGTGAATATGAGAAAAAGAGAAAAAGCATGTTTGCTTCAACACAACCTGCTGTATACTGTTACATTTTACCCCTCATTAAATTGTGAATCATTAACAAGTACCCTTGATATTAGCAGTAGTGATAAAATCCCATCCCTACGTCCTGGTGACTGACCCGAATGATTGCTTTTTTTTTGTAGTACTTGTCTCCGAGCCGCTTGGTGATTACTTTGACCACGATGTCTGGACGTATCCAGTTATCTAACTTCACTGACTTCTTCTTCTGCTCTTCCATCTGAAAATGGCAAAAGGAGAGAAAATTGTGGGATATAGCTGGAGGACCCATCAAATTAATCACTATGTTACACTGCACAAACAGCCAGCTACTGGACCACTATCAGGAGCAGATGGACTACAGTCTGTAATTGCAAACATTGTAAACCCACAAGGTGGCACTGATAAAAGGGACAAATGGCACCAGGACATAATAAAGTGGTTAGTCGGTGTATACTGAGGTGAAACACCTCAATGAGGCGCATACCTCCATGATCTCATCGAGTGCAGATTTTTTCTTCTTGTCTTTGGCAGTGGTGCTGTGGGAGTGGTCTTTCCTCTTGGTAGAAGCTGCATGTTTAAGTGCACTTGGACCCAGAGATGGGCTGTGGAATATATGATATAACACCAGTTTCTACATTTCAAATTAAACAGTTTAAAGCACAGACACTTAAGACAATCACTACTGCACAAGACTTTGTGTGCAGAGTATTCCTTAACCGGAGAGGGCGTATTCAGGCCCTACAAAGAAGTTTTTTTGTTTTCCAATGTAACTGTTTACGAATTAAGATCACTGAAGCATGGTTGATACAAGGCTCAGGGCATTTTGTTATTTTTTACTGATTTTGCTGACCTGATGTATAAAAGCAATAGAATGCGAATAACACCAAGATTGTGAGGATCTACTCATCCACAGGACATCAATGCGCTTAAACAACCTTAAAAAAGACATGGCACATTTTGTGTTTGTTTATTTAACTAGACAGCTGTCTCTTTTAGTCAACATATTATTTCAGTAATATTGAAATGCTTTGCATTCACTGTTTGCACATTTTGTCATCTCTCCTGAATACCAGGTTTTTCCAACACTGTGCTCCCTCTCGTTGGTCTATTGCTTAAAAGCATCCTACCAGGGATCCTGGTTCTGAAAGTGGGGTGAAGATTGCTACCTTGGTTTAGATTGGTTCAAAGAAGCGGTACTGCCCATGTTGAAGGCCACTTTCTCCTCTTCACTCTCTCTCTTAAGTTCAGTAAACACTGGCTCCTCCTATCAGAAAGAAATTTGGTTAGAACAAGAAATGGAGCTCAGAATCTCTCCGTCTCTCACTCTTCAACACAAACCTCTGGCTCCTTGCACTCTTTGCCTCGTCGCACTTGTTCTTCGATAAACCTGGCACTGCGCTCTTCATCATCTAGGTCCTGCTTCTTCTTCTTCTCCAGCTCCTCCTGCCTGCGGATCGTTTCTGGATCTCGATCGATGTACTGAATGTACCAGCCTTTGGGCGTCTCATCCACTTTACAAAAACCTACATACACACACAAGCGTATGTACGTACGTACAGACAGACAGACAGACAGACAGACAGACAGAGAGAGAATAGGAGGGGAGAGGAAAAAAAAATTATGGAAATAAGTACATTTTATATTTACCTATTTCCAATATGTTGAATTTAGTATATAAGTAGAGATCACACTAAAATTGGTAGAAAAATGCCACATCGGAATGTGCATGCTGTAGTGGATGTGTACTTATCTCTACTTAAAGATATTTAGTTAAGGGAGCACTACAGTTCAATACTGTGTGTGTAGGTTTGTGTTTACCTTCTCTTCCCAGCCACTTAGTAAAATCTGTGAGAGTTTCCCACTGAGTGGAGTTCATGTGAACATGTTCCCGATGACTGATATACTCGTTATACACAATGTTGTTGTGAACTCGCTTGGTCCCTGCAAACACAAAGACAGTTAGGACCTTAGTAATAAACAATTATAAGACAAATCCGTCTAGCATTGTGGTCATAAACTAAATCTAAATGACAATCACATTTATACTTTATTCCAGGACATTTTTGACTATTTCTATTGGTCCATTCTTAGACAACCACACTATAGATTTTTGTAGTTTAAATGACAGAAAAGATATTCATGCTTCAATTTATAATTCCTTGTCAATCATGTAGGAGTACAACTCTAACCGAAACGTCTTCTGAGCAGCTCCAAAAAGTCATTCTTAAATTCCCTGTAAAGAAATAAATAGTGTTGTTAGCTTTAGTTTTATCAGGTGTAAAGTATAGTGTCTCCTGACTTTCACACACACATGTACTCACTCTGAGAAGTAGCTCATGAACTGGTTTGGATTCTCTGAGGCGAGCAGCAGCTGTCTCTGGTGGGACTCGGACATGCAGTGGCATTTAAATCCATTCTGTTGGAGACAGAAGTAAGTCAGTACTCTTAATGGCAAAGTCAGGTTTCTTGAAGAAAATTGTAACATCGGTATTGATGTTTTCATGTACTGCTGATGTGTTTAAAAACTAGGAATGCATTAAAAGTACTGTTGGGCGTTTTCCCCCCAAATATATCAGGATACCAGATGTTTCATTTTGCATCAACAATATTGAGGGTTCTTACAAACTTGATACAGTTCGGATTGGATTGCGTTGTACTTTTACTGTTCTAAAGTTTTTTAAGGAGATATTTCCTGCAAATAATTTAGTTTTTACAGATGTTGAAGTGCTCTTATAAAAACAACATGAACCTCTATAAAATGACATATATAACATGGACAAAAATATTGGGATGTAGTATACTCAGGAGTT